>QANT01005471.1:0-39429 GCA_003254885.1 Purshia tridentata
AATAAATCATACTTAATTAATCTAAGCATGCAAGATTAAAATCAAAACCTAAAATTAAAGCCTAATAAATAAGAAAGAAAAGAATATTAGAACACTTACCCTGATTGTAGACTTCCTTAGCTAGACTCCAACCTTTGACTCCTCCTTCTTGGCTTGCTCTCTAAAAGAAAAAATTTTGAACTATGAGAATTTTCTTCCCTTTTAGTTTGTTTTTTCTTGAGAGACTCCCAAAGAAACCAAGGAGTGAGCATCTCATACTTTACTTGGTGGTGCAAGTGAAAATGAGGTACAAGGGTCTCGATAGAGAGAAGTTGTAAGTTTTTAAAGTAGAACAAAATGCACAATACAAGAACTGGGTTTGGGGCGGGTAAACAAGTCAAAATGTAGGTTTCTGGTGAATGAAATGGGTGGATCCAACGGGTCAAATGACTTACTGGATCCAAGTCAACTTGCGGGTCAAGGCAACCCGACTTGAAGTGTCCACAGAAAATCAACAACCCAAATTAGAGCCAGTTTAATGAGGGTGAACGGCCCAAATTAAATCAGGGTTTTTCTAACATATAAAGTGGCATACGTAAACCTCCAGTAAGGGCGGCTCCTAGCACCAAAACGGTGTCGTTTGGCTTCTGCATTAGCACCTAATTAGTGCACGCGTCAGCCCTTTTCGCCACGTGCCACGTTACTTTTCAATTTCTTTTCTTTTTCCTATTTTCTAATTTCTCTAAACTTCAAAATTTATCAAAAATAGTTCGGGACTCCAAATAATTGCACATAAAATCTTACGGGCTCAAAGACTGAGTATTAATTATATATGTTCTCAAAATTGTTAAATCACTTTAAGAATAGGTTGAAAAATTTAAGTAACCAAAACTAACAAAACTCGAAATTTCAGGGTGTTATAGTTACAGATAATCATTTGCAATCGATAGAATTAGAGACAAAATTGTTGTTAATCTTTTGTATTCAAACTTGTAACTAGCACACTATAAATAAGACATAATGTAGCATCTCAGTATGTCGTGTTTAGTGAGGGTTCTATTTTTCCAATTCTTTTATTTTTAAAGGTTCATGGATTCTTCTATTGTTTTGTTTGTCTATGTACTATTTTTCATAGCCATGTATGCAGTGGCGGATCCACGTACATAACTGGGGGGTCGGACGACCCCCTGCCGACCTGCTGGAGAACACTAATCCCACCCCAGAAAAATGAAATGACCCCCAGAATTATGGAACCCGACCCCCCACCACTGGACGGCGACCCCCTGAGGTCACCTTCTCCAGATCTCTCCTTCTCCAGTTCTCCCCCCTAAGTCCCCTCTGTTTTTTTTCTTCTGTGTCTGTTCTCTTCACCATTCACTCCGACGCTATATGCCCAAGCTTTTTGATTGTTTTAATTTTTTTTCTTAAGTGACCTGGCCAAAACGATGTCGTTTTGGGCCAGGAATTACAAAAAAAAACATAGCATTAAAACACCCAGCCACACACACCCGAAAACCCCCAAATTGAAAACCCCAAATTAAAAAACCCAAATAGCAGCAGCAACACCTAAGACTCCAAGAGCCTAACCTGTCCGGCCACTGCCTTCTGCCACCATCCCGCGGGCGCTGGTCACCTAAGGTCTTGAGCCGCTGCCCGCTGCCACCACTCACCCACAGGCTCACAGCCCACAGCCCATCAATCCCAAATTCAAGTGAGTTAGAAATTTTGAAACCCTTACTCCCAAATTTTCTATTCACCATATTTTTATAATATATGATGTTTTATTGATGATATTTATTTTATTATTGGACTTTGATTCATTTATTGAGTATTTACAATTAATTGATTAGAAAATAGGTTGTTTTGGTTAATTATTTAATTATTGAAAATGAATTGTGTATTAGAAATTTTGGTTGCTTTATTTTTGAAAAATAACTGAGTATTAGAAATGAGATGATTAATTGATTATTCAAAATTAATTGATTATGAAAATTTGATTGTTTTGGTTGGTTACTTTAGTATTGAAAATTAAATGAGTATTAGAAATTAATTGATTTGGTTGATTAATTAGAAATTTGACATAATATATTGATACTTTGTAATGATTAATTTACATGTGTAGAATTATGGAACAATATTTTAAGAGAAAACTTTCACATGGTATTTCGGATAATTCGGGTAGTTCAAGTTCAAGACAAGAAGTGTTGGATGAGGTTTTGGCTAATCTTCAGTCAGATCCTGGACTAAGAACTCAAATGACGGATTATAGCCCTAACATTCAAGATGAGATTCGAAGAGCATATTTACAAAAGGGACCTTGTCAACCTAGAGGTCATACATTCTTACTAACTAATCAATCCAGAATTGATCGACGCTTCATTATCCAATGGTTTGATGAGTTTGATTGGTTAGAGTATAGTATATCTAAGGATGCCGCATTTTGCCTCTATTGCTATCTATTTAAATCTAATTATAAGCAAGCGGGCAGTAATGTCTTTATTGAGGTAGGCTTCAAGAATTGGAAGAAAGGAAAAGAAAAGTTTAGCATACACGTTGGGCCAATTGTGTCACGCCCCAAATCTGAAACATACCTATATATCTCAGATTTAGGTGTGAGTCACATCTTGATCGACGTAAATTAATTTTACTCCAACCAAAATGTGATATATACTAGCGTAGAGTAAATTAATTTGGCTTGGAAATTAAAACGAAATTTTTAAACAAGTCAATGTAAACCATTATTTTATATCAGAGTGGGTAGGTTCCAAATTACAGGATAATTGATTTTTGAAGTACATTTATTTGCTACTAATAGTGTAATAGTAAGCACAGCAATTTCCTAGACACCACTTGTTGTTCCTTCTTGAAATTAGCACCTGCACAAGTCTGTTAATAGCGTGAGCTTTTAAAGCTCAGTAGGGGCTTTTAGTTCCTCATGGACAGCCATTACACTTGATCAACATTTAATAAAATAGTAAATAATTACTGTCAATCATGTGTGCAAAGATGAACAATGCATGTACTCACTCCTTATCTATTCCCGTTGACACACACAAAAGACAAACAGGCCTACACGTCCCATACCGTGCATCTTACCACTGTGGCCCCGAATGTCCCATGTATGAGCCAACACCCGTCCGTCCCTTAACCCCAAATATTTTAAATATTAATCTTTCCACTTTTCCTTCAACAATCATGAGATCACCAGGTACATCTCTCTTTCTCCTGAGTGTCTCCAATAAATCACAAGACCACCGGGTACATCTCACTTTCTCCTGCACTTTTGATTATGCATGTAATGTCATAATCAGTTCTGAAAATTAAATGATCATGCCCACAAATGTATCTTTATGATAATGACAAATGATAAAAGCATCAAGCCATAACTTCACCATTTATTTTATAAACAATAATAAAGATAATAAGAGGATAACCATAATAATTGAACTGATAAGAATGAGAACAGTTTGGATTGACTAAAATAGAACATATCACACAGGAGCATACCAAGTAATAATATATCTATAAATATATAGTCCAGTCATTGGGGACGACCTACCTTAATTTCTTAAAGGGATCTCTCTTGATTTGTTTCCACGTGCCCAGGTCTATAAAATTCAATATTTTATAGTTTAGATACAATATAAGTTTATTTTCACTCTCCTTTTAAGAAGAGTATAACTGAGAATCTAACTTATAGGTATCCGATTGACTTAAAATTAGTACCATTAGACTCGTAATGAAAAAGATAGTTAGAATAATTAAGATTGGGCCAAAAATGCTGCCGGGAAGAGCCACAAGCACGACCATGCGCTGGGGTTGTTAGCCAGTGACTATTCAACACATTTACCAAAATAGCCCATGTTTTCCAGTTTTTATCTCAACTTTGGCTTAATGTTTAAGCTATCAAACCTTCATAAAATTATGTAAACTTGTACTTGTTTTAAAGATCTGCATCACCTATTTATAACCATATAAAATTTGTTCAAAACGGAGCTAAAGCCCATGTTTTTCAGTTTTTATCTCAAATTTGACTTAATGTTTAACCTATCAAACCTTCATCAAATTATGTAAACTTATACTTATTTTAAAGATCTGCATCATTTCTTTATAATCATGTAAGATTTGTTCAAAACGGAGCCAGAAAACTCAAGATAAATGACCACAAAGTAAGCTACCCGAACTGTCATTTTTCTAGAAAATTTTCAGATTTTTCTTCAACTTTCAACCTCATTTTGATACCTCAAAACTTGATGAAATTTAGCAATCTTATACTTGTTTTAAAGCTTGTAACACCATCTTTACAACCATATAAAAATCTTTGAAAATGAGCAGTTAAAACTCTAGTTATAAGTCTTGAAAGGAAGCCATATAAAACTGTGAATTTTATGAGAAAATCTTCAGATTTTTCAAGTCTCTTTTTTTTTTTTTCATTTTCTTTCTATTTTAAACCACAAAACAAGTTTTAGGACTATAATAAGATAATTTAAGAGTTATTTTCATTTGAAAACATAAAACAAAGGTTTGTAGTTGAAAGTTTAAAACTCAACTTTAACAAAATTTGATAAGGACACTCATGTCTCCATGGGTTCCTTGAGCTCAACTTTCTTTCTAATCTCTTGAGTTCTATAGAGGCTAAAACCTGTGAATTCCTAAAGAAAAACCACAGATGACTAAAAGATGTTAGTTTAAACAAAGTTTAAACAACTAAGAAGGATAAAGCTTAAAATTTAACTCTAACCTTCTTAAGTTTTCATTTTTTCTTCCATGCCCTTTTCTCTAGCTTTCTCCCTCTTCTTTCTTCTCTCTTCTCTCTTTCTTTCTTTCTTTCTTTCTTTCTCTCCTTCTTTCTTTCTCTCATTCTTTAGTTGCTTAAGAGTGCTCATCACTCACACAACCTCCCTATTTATAGCTAACTTCTTAGTTCAAGTAACCATTTAGTTGGCTCCTAGTTATGCCATTGTAATGGCTAGTTAATACTTAAGGTGGTGACTCATTACTTAAGGCAATGACTCATGCCTTTATAATCACTACTAGTGGTGACTCACCCTTTTAAAACCAATCACAAGCTCACACACCTCACCACCTTTCTTTCACCAATCACAAGCTCACACACAAACCACCTTTCTTTCACCAATTACAAGCTCACACACAACCCACCTTTCTTTCACCAATCACAAGCTCACACACAAACTACCTTTCTTTCACCAATCACAAGTTCACACATAAACACACAAAACCAATGAGAAACTAAGCCATCTAAAAACATCCAAGTGTAATAGTTGTCTTCCAAGTATCTAGCCATCAAACATATATGTATATGTCTATATACATATGTTTTTCCTTTATTTATTTAGTTGGGCTTTTCACTTAAAACATCCCTTTACTTGGGCTAAAAAAAATGTAATCCAAAATTAAGTACTTAGCTCATTCTAAAGCCCATAATCCCTTTACTTGGGCTAAAAAAAATGTAATCCAAAGTTAAGTACTTAGCTCATTCTAAAGCCCATAACTAAATTTATTTTATTATTTTATATATATATATATATATTTTTTAGGGATATTACAATAATGTGATTGATGTTATTGTCAACAAATGCTTCTCATGCATGTCATATATACTTCATATTTGTTTGAATATGTGTGGCTTTAGTGTTGGTCTTTTGTACTTTTTAATAAAATATAAAAAAAAAAGCCAATTTGTTTGTGAAATTGCTTCCTCTTTTAAGGATACCATAGCCCCTAAATGATCTTATTTAAGGAAAAGCATCTGAAAGGTTTTCCATTTCATGTGGCTTGAGTCAGTGGTATAGCCTTATTGCCCTTTTACTAGAATCTTGGCATCTACATCAAGTGCTTCTTATTCACAACTTCTCCTAAACACACAACAAAATAAATGTTAAAATAATTGGAAGATCTCAAACTGATCGAGAATAATTAAATTGAAATGCATAAGACTGCCATAGAAATTTTATAATTAAGCTTTTAGGCAACAAAGTTCCTAGCTAGGCTGCCAAGACAGCTGTAGATATAGGTCAAGTCACACCCTATAGATTATATACCCATATGCAGATCTTATCTTGAGAGTGAATGGTTCAATGCTTATTGAGGATTCACTGCCCATTTTTTCAAGATATTTCAAATGGAAAAAATCAAAATAACTAAGAACAAATGTTTTATTGGGGGGCAATTGACCCCACAAGCCTGTCATAGTGTATATCCATCACTGATGTCATAAATGGTAGCTAAATCACAGAATCATGGATGTTCATCATGCACACAACTTATGCAATAACATGCACATAGAAGGGTTGTGCATACAATAATCTGTAGATAAAAGGGGGTTGGGTAGCTGGGCTTGTGCGTAAACAGGACAGATAAAAGCTTTTTCTTTACAAGGAAAAGGTCCAAACCCACTCTTACCCAAATCAATAAATAAGTGAAAAAGCATTGGTGGCTTACAAAGGTCCCTTTTATCCTGAAATTAGTTTTTGATATATATAAGAATTATATACTTTAATTGTGGGAATATTGGACAGTTGCCTATACAAAAACCTACCTTGCCTCATCTGCCTGTTGCAGGCAATTACATTAAAGCATCAGCCACTGTTGCCTTATCAAAAGAGGTATGAATAGAAAGTCTTTACATAAAAGAATATATTGAATTTTTAGTTTAGAAAGAAATAGTATAGGCCAATCAAAGAACCTTATTCATTTTTAACAAAAAATAAAAACCTTATTCATTCATTCTTGTAAAGTTCTTGAAATAGCACAATGTTTTAGTTACCACACAAGAATTGTTTATTAAACTACCAAAGGCATCTTTTGGAATCAAGATTACCATTTAATTTAATAAAACTGTACTATAAGCTTTTGTACCTGAGTGGTGTGTTTCTTTTTGGTCTGACAAGTGGTTTCAAGAAATATATACTTGAGCATATATAGACTTTTACATTGTATTTCTCTATGCAATACAGACTAATGAAGTGATTGAGTATGATTTCTTATGAAAAATTAACGAAAGAAATTAAATAAGTATCTTATTCCAGAGGAAGCAAGAGAATTGTTACATTGACAACCTAAAAGGAAGAAAAGAAGATTTAAAAAAAGAGAGAATAAAAACCTGTTATTTTTACTGGACCACCATTAGGAAGACTTTCCGGGCCGAAGCCATTTGTAAAGGTTTGTTTGGCTCTGTTTAACCTAGGGGTATTCTGGGAAGAGATTAGCGACTGATACGTGGATAACCCAAGCCACTTTGGTGACATCCAAACAGACCCCGAACGAAGGCCGTTGACGAAAGCAAAAGGCCATGGTATTTGTGTAAATTAAGCGAATATTCTGAGCACTTTCAATTAACTTAACTAACTTTTAATTGTAAACCCGGGAAAACATTCAAAAAAACCAGAAAGAAAGAGAAAAGAAACGCAAACAAGAAAGAGAGAGAAAGAGAGAGAACATTCTTTCATTCATTCATGTCCAACTCCAATCGACGATGATGCGTACAGACGCCGCACCTTTTCTGCTTAATTCTTTGGGCTGTCCTCCACCCTTACTTTAATGTTCTCCGCCTCAGCAGATTCCCTCTCTCTCCTTCCCGCCCCGTCTATATATGCATCAGTGTGTGTATATATATATATATATATTTATATCTTTTCAATTTTCAGAAATAATCGAATTCATTGCTTTCGAAGCGAAGAATCTCTCTCTCTCTTTCTCTGCGTCTCTCTGTCTACATTCTAAAATCGCTTTCTTTCTCTCTCAGAGATTCTCTTTCTCTTTCTCTCTGTTTCTCTCCTTTTTCATTTTAACGATGCGGAGTGCATTGTTCTTCTCCCCCTTTTCTTTCAAGCCGTTCGTCACTTAATTCCTCTCTCTCTCTCTCTCTCTCTCTGGGGTGTCCGTCCTTTTCAAGGCTCTGGCTGATTCCGGCGAAGCCTGTACATAAAGAGCTTAAATTCCCATCTCCAATGGCTCCCTCAGGTGTCACCCAGCTCTCTCACCCTTGTGTTTATGGTATAACATTAATTATATTCCTACCAATGGCTCCCTCAGGTGTCACCCAGCTCTCTCATCCTTGTGTTTATGGTATAACATTAATTATATTCCTCGCTCAACTTTCTCAAACAATTCAACTTCATCATCGATTTTCAAACTTATTTCTATATATATATATATATATATAAAACCAGAATTGTAATTAGTTCGGAGATTGTTCTTGAAATGTTTTTGGTAAGCAGGGGACTTTGTTTCTTCGTACGCAGAGAGGAAGTCACGCTTTATGAAATGGCTCAGTAAACTTTTCGGGAGTGGGTCCAGTAGAAGAGGTACCCCCGGTACTCGCAATCCACAGCTTATTGGGGACGAAAACATGGTTTGGCGCGCTAGATCATTGGTTTGTACATCCTCTCCTTTTAATCCTTTTCCTTAATTGAAATTGTTTATGTTCAAATGTGTATAACATATGAATTCAAATTATATGCAGTCTTTTAAGCTAGACATGTCTTTACTTGCAATCCTTAATATGCTGGATTGCTACTATACATATTCTTTTGAGATTGCGAAGAATTGGGGTTTGATAGAATTTGCTCTGCATCTTCTTTATAACATTTTATCGAATATTACCTCAGTATTAGCTCGAGCTTCAAGACGTTAATCAAATGCTCAAAAGTATTCATCTGAACAGTTTCTCATGATGTCAGCAGGACCTGTAAACTTGTTACTTCCTAACCAAAACTTGATGCCCTGTTATGCTTTGCAGTAAAACAGAGAAATATATAATGTGCATAATCTTTGTTTGCATATGCCAATGAAACAATATTTCCTCCATATATATTCCTCATTTCGTTCTGACTCGGTAACCAAAAGACCGAGCATTTCTCAATTGGTTTCTTTTTTTGTGATCAGGATGACCGCCCTAGAACCCCGAAAGAGAAAGAGGAATTAGACCATGCGATTGCACTGTCTCTGGCTGATGATTTGAAGAGACCAAGTGGTAGTAAGTAACTATTGTTCAAGATCTAAAGTCTCAATACTACTGTGTGTTTTTGTGTGCGTGTGTGTGTGTTTCACAATGTCACAATTTATGTAACAATTTTTATTCTTTATTGCCAGGATATAGATGGCAGGCAGAGAAAGATGAAGAGCTTGCTAGGTCACTTCAGGATAGTCTGGATCCACCTATACATCCTCCATATGCCCCTCCTCCACAGTATTATCCCTATGCAAATAGGTAACATCTTTCAGTTGTGCTTGTAAATATTTGTAGCTTAGGGTCAATAATTCAATACCCCTGTGTGTGCTTGTCAAATATCAGTGTTAATGAAGCTTGACACTTGCTGCAACTGATTACGGAATTTAAATGAGTTTGTGACCAACCTTAGTCTAAGTTGGTAGCACCCTTATTCTATAATATTCATATGAACTTCAAGTTTAAATTTGCAGAATCTGCGCTGGTTGTAAACGCGAGATACGTTATGGCAACTATCTGGGATGCATGGGGAGTTTTTTTCATCCTCAGTGCTTCTGTTGTCGTTCTTGTGGTCATCCGATTGTTGAGAATGAGGTAGTATGTCTTTATTGGACTCATATCACTGTATTCTATTTTCTTTGCCTTCATCTAGTTCTTACCGGTGTTTTCTCTTGATCCAAGTTCTCTTTGTCAGGGAGGGATCCATACCACAAGTCCTGTTTTAAAGATCTGGCACATCCAAAGTGTGAAGTTTGTCATCAATTTGTAAGAAAAGTCTATTACTAGTTTTATATATAGCATCTAATCATTGAGCCCTTTCTACCATTTTTTCTAGGATTGTACAGATTTTAAAGAAAAAAAAGTGACACTAAAGCTTTGTGCATTACTCATAATGATGGGGGAGCTACATTGACATTAACAATTTTCTATTCCAAAAATTTTCAGATTCCAACAAATCATGCTGGTTTGATTGAGTATAGATGCCATCCATTTTGGTCACAGAAATACTGTCCATCACATGAACATGATAGCACAGCTCGTTGCTGTAGTTGCGAACGCTTAGAGGTATCAAGGCAGTGCGAAAAGTTGTCTTACAAAAGTAGTGCCCTCCATAAAATATTTTTGAAAATGAAACATTATGAGCACTAAATCAAATTGTTCTGCCTTTTTCTTCTTTCTTTCCCTTCTTGAAGTCTTGGGATGCAAGATACATTTCATTGGGAGACGGACGGAGTTTATGCTTCGAGTGCATGGAATCTGCTATCATGGATACTGGTGACTGTCAGCCCCTGTATCATGCCATCAGAGATTATTACGAAGGATTGTACATGAAATTAGATCAGCAAATTCCTATGCTTCTGGTGGAAAGACAAGCACTCAATGAAGCTATTGGGGGGGAGAAGAATGTAAAATTGATTACCTGCTCTATTCTTTTTAAGTTTTTATGGTTTGTGGAATTCTTCTAATTTAAAACTGGTTCTTGCAGGGGCTCCATCACATGCCTGAGACAAGGGGTTTATGCCTTTCTGAAGAGCAAACCGTCACCAGTGTAAGATATTAGACAATTTTTCTAATTCCTTTTCCTTTCTTCATTAAAATTCATATAATTCATCAGCAGAGTTTACCAAAAGTTTTGTTCTTTATTTCTCTTGCTTTCTCTATTTGTTACTAATCAGATACTCAAAAGGCCAAGAATTGGGGGGCACCAGCTTATCGGAATGAGAACCCATCCTCAAAAGTTGCTTCGAAAATGTGAAGTTACTGCCATTCTTGTTCTCTATGGTCTCCCAAGGTAGTGCTCGTTTATTATTTTTCTGTCACTGGCTAGGAAATGAACCAAATCTAAAGCATGCTCAAGTTCCGAATCATCTCTATTTGAAACTGACTTCTGTCCTGGATGCAGATTACTAACAGGTGCTATTCTTGCCCATGAGTTGATGCATGGCTGGTTACGCCTCAAAGGTAGCATATATGTATTTCTGACACTCTCCCCACATGAGCCTCCCTCTTCTCTTTTGAGGATTCATTATTTTGCTCTTTCAAATGCACCCTGCAGGCTACCGAAATCTTAATCCTGAGGTAGAGGAAGGTATATGTCAGGTGCTTTCCTACCTGTGGCTTGAAACCGAAGTAATGCCAGGATCTAAAAACATGCCATCTTCATCTGCAGCTTCCTCATCGTCCTCCTCATCGTCCTCCTCATTGTCATCCAAAAAGGGTGGAAAGTCAAATGTTGAGCAAAAACTGGGTGAATTTTTCATGCACCAAATTGCCAACGATTCTTCCCCAGCATATGGGGAAGGGTTTAGACAAGCTAATGCAGCTGTCAGTAGGTATGGTTTACGTCGTACTTTGGACCACATTCGTTTCACTGGAAATTTCCCTTTGTAATGAAGAAAACAAAATGGTCCCTATTTCTTTCTCTTTGCTTTATTTATACCCTCATTGAAGATATTGTTTTGCCCACACCCAAAGTATTGCAGAAGCTTTGAGGTCCAGTGAGGATACAAGTCCAATGTCACTTTCCAATCAATAATGACAATAAGATGCATGTCTTTTTATCTTTTATTTTTACATATACGATTTTTCTATTTTGATGATGTTTTTTATGGCATATGTGCCAAGAGTAGAGAGTGATTTCAGAAAGTGCTTTGAAACTTCTCATATTCCTTTTCACAGTTCTAGTCAAGAATGATAATTTATGACTAATTAAAGACGACCACCAACGCACTCTCCATTAACAACAACCACTACGCTTCCGGAAACTGGAGAGGAACAGAATAAGCTTTTCTTCTCCTATTTCCCTCTTTCCTTTGAAAAGACTCAATAGAATTGCAATTTATATGGGTATTACTGATATAAGAGTGGCACTGAGATGAAATAATGTTCAGCAACAAGGAAAATTGGATATCTTTGAGAATTGTTCGAGACAGTTGTGTTGCATACAATTCTAAATGTAATATAGGCTCCTGAATCTATACATGGAAAAATGTAATGCTCACAGCAGCAACACAAAACTAACTACCATGAGATTTGTTATAACAATTTCAATCACAACCTTCTTTCAGTATCACTTTCCGAAAGATGTGCATCTACTATAAGCCAGCATTAATATCCGCCAAAAACATCTTCAGTGTCTCGTACGTCATAAAGCAAATGCCTACACCAGGTACGACCTTGTAGTATTCTGGTAGAATACCTCTATACAAGCCACGAAAGCCTTCTGTCCTGACAATGTGCCTAAATATACCAAAAAGGCCTGTATTGTAGACACGGGCTCGGCCACCGGCCCCTTCCAACTGCTTCCGCCGTCTCACAAGATCCAATGGAAATGTTGCTGCACAAGATACAGAGAATAAAATGAAAAGAGCAGAACACCATTTTTGCATAACATCATACTCTAACGCTATTTATTTGTGTTTCAAACAGTTAACAAATCAACTAACACAGTGGAATACATTAACTTGAGACGAGAAAAAAAGACTCACAGAAGTCAAAGCCAAGAAATACAACTGTAAAATGTGATCATACAGAAGTACAAGCAAAAATTAAGTCTAGGATGTATATCATTTAACTCAAAAAAAGCTGAATGCTTGTTACTGAATACAAGCCACTACAACAATATGCCCATGTAAAAAGCGGTACACTACCGCAAAAAACCACCAAATGGGGGTCTCATGACTGTTCATGAATCGACCCTATCACCCAATTGAATACACCCATGGGCAGCTAAGCTTCAAGTGAAGTGTCAGCACACAGGCAACAGAAATGTTGATCACATTTATATCCAAACAAATTTTCTATATATCCCAATGAACACATCAATCGAAAAATATCACACTCCTCATGAGCTGGAAGAGCAACACATTTACTCCAACATTCATTCCCAGATAAAGTAGATATTGGCTGTTAGACTACTAGCACTCTGCAGCTTGACAACCCAGTGCTAACTGTAATAATTCTACATTTTATGTTTGAATAAGTTTCAAACTTGCATGCTACATTACTTTGTTGGCCTTGAATGAGATGTTAAAATTTTTTGTCAGCAAAGGATTTATAGTCAACACTTGCACTAATATGACGTAATGAATGACAGAAAGACTGCCTTGAACAAAGAAAAGTACATTTTTTATTAAAGAGATTTCAATATTGAAACAAAAAAGAAACGTCCCTAATCCATTTTTGATGCAGATTGATAAATAGAGTACTCCCACATGCACTGGTAAGGCTTGATGGATTCCAATACCTAAGTGAGAAAGCCTAAGTGAGAAGCATACCTCAAAGAGGACACCTCACATATTTGGAAACTGAGAACATAGGTTCACCTGAGAGTAGGCCACCCTAGAATAGAACAGACTGCAAAGCTTTGGAAGACAAGTCACAAGTCACCGAAGAAATGTTGTAAAGATGAAGTTAATCAAAATAAGATCTTTATATTAACAAATTAAGTTAGATGAATGATGAAGGAGAGGCAATTTCTTGTCAGCTTCCTTACTAAAATTCACAAATGCAAGATAAAAAACTCTCCAGTCTGTTCTCGGGCTCTAGGGGTCAGTCTGATTAGAGACTTGGTGCAGAGTCTGCACCACAACCTGTTTTCTCTGCATCAAAAGCATAGTAAACAGCTCTGTACATTAACTTCTATGAAAGTTTGACATTTCTAATTAAAAACACTAAATTAATTAGTTAGGTCTGAATGCCATAGTTCAGGTTAGGGGTATTTCAACAAGTAACACAATAAAGTAGATCCAATAGAAAATAGAAAATAGTGAAAGAAAAATATATATTACTAGTACTGGGGCAAAAAAGAGCATCACAACCAAGTATCAAGGTTGATACTGACATTTATACAAACTTTGACTTCAAAAAAAAAAAAAACAGTATCTGACACAATAAGTTACATAGGCTCTATTAAAGATTTCTCAGAAGATTCCAAAATAGAAAGTCTAGCATCACTCACCTGTTGATGATGCAATTCCTGAAAGGCTCCCACAAGCAAGACTAACCAGCACAGTAGAATCATGAGGCCTGATGTAAAGATAATGAACATTACAGAATTAGGCCTAACAATAAGATGCATGCAATAGTAATCGTAAGATATTAAGACCCTAGCTATACTGGGACTGAATTAATTAATAAAGTGATCACCTATGTAACTGCCAATAAGATCTCAAGGTCTCATATACTGAAAAGCTGATAGCTATACTGGGCCCGACACCCTGAATTATAGACAGTACAGCAGTCAGCTCCAAAACAAGAAATTTTTTTTAAGCATAAATGATGTTACAAATAGTAAAATGAGCAATACCAAGAGGGTTGCTCCAAGTCCCTTGTAGAGGCCCAAAATACCCTCCTCTCGGCTAATAGTTTGCAAAGTATGCCAAATACCTCTGTAGTAAATCACATTCGTCTGCAAAGTTCAAACTAACTTAGTAGGGAAGAAAAATGCACATCCAAAAAATCATAGAGACTAAAATGCAACCATCATCAAAGGTTGAAAGGGTTGTAACTAGAGCTAAATATATGCCAGTGTGGGTATTCATTCAAATCTAGCACTGGACTATAAACCTTTGGGTAGGTAGAAAAACAAATTTCACTCATGGATTTACTCACCAAGACATGATAAGAATAGAATTGAAAAGACATACACCAGTGAGCAGCAGAATAGCATTCCCAAGCAGGTCAATCAGTTATTTAACAGCTTACAAATTAATGGTAGAATCTAGTAAAAGAAAGGAAAAATAGGTTTTCCAATCATCTTATCTTACCTGAGCTGCAAGGCGTGTCCTGACAAGATCCAAAGGATATGTAACTGATGCAGCTGTTATTCCTGCCAAACCTCCACCCACAAAATGTACACAAAGGTCTGTACTTAGGTTGTCCCTATGATTCTCCAGTCCTGGAACTGTCTGTAGCATCTGTACCCCATAAAATACAATGAATTAAAGATCAAGGTATGATGTATAAATAAACTTATTTGAACTGTAAGAATGTAATATTAACTAATTGTTTTAGCCAACCTTTTTATACCGCTCATATGCATAGAAATTGACAGAAGAATAAGGAAGACGATGAGCAATTGTAACCAGATTTCCTTTCCAGAAAGCTCTAAATCCTTCTTCACCAGCAATTCTTGAGGCCTCGCGCCATATGCTAGCTTTTCTCAACGTTGCAACATCCGAGTGCATACCTTGCACCTAAAAGATATAACATGTAACATGAAATCAATAAAGCAGCTCTTAGTAAAATCCCGCAAGCCCAATGTTCAGTATTCCCCATAACAAAACTAGGTTAAGGGTCACTAGCTAGAATCAATACACACTACTGCACTAACACATCTGCAATTACTAGAAATATAAGTGAAAGGTTGCTGCTCTTGAAGGAAACAAACCAGGAGAAATGGGTCAACATACAACATAAAAGTTATAAAACACAGCCCAATAACTCTGACACCATTACTGCCCTTGTACACCAACATTCTGCCAATAATAATACCTAAAAAGTTAAATTAACTCTTACTAATCCGATGAGCATCCCCAAAACCACCGAGAAAGAAAAAACACCAAGAAATAAATCAAAGTCCAACTTTTTACCCAAATTTTCAATGACCAAAACACACTGAACCCCAAATTCATACAAATATAACCAAACCTTAACTCATAGTCATTACACAACAATAAACCACACACACCCCCCCCAAAAAAAAAAATCAGCTTGAAAAATCAAACGTTTAAAAAAGTGAAAGAAAGAGACCAAACCTGAAAGAGAATAGTAAGGCGAGCAAGAGGCGCCGTACAAGTCTTACTGAGAGCGCCGGCAACTCCTCCTGCGAGAAGCTGCGACACTGTTCCGATCTGAGACTGTTGGTGCAGCGACTTCTGATGTTGCTGCTGAGGCAGTGACTGCGTGAGTTTTCTCACCCCGCCTTCGACGGCGACGCCTCCATGCCCTGTATTTAAAGCTCTCTGCCCTCCTTCCACCACCACCCCAACTCTCGCCTCCGTCTGCATTCCCACTCTGGAATTTCAGTGTGCCCTAAAATCACCTGACTTCACTACAAAGCAACCTCACCTTCAATAATCGAAACACTTAGAAACAATTAATTGTTTAAACTTAGCGATTAAACTCCGACGCAGTTCTCTTCTTCTTCTGCTCTGTAGCTTCAAGCTTCAATGCTTCTTCATTTTTTGGTTTGTTCAAACACTGCTTAATTTGAACGCAGGAAGGGGGAGAAGAATGTTCGAAACTACGTCGTTTCGGCCTCTTCACAGTTACGATGCGTTTGCGGATAAAGTTAGGGTTTTCGTCATCGTCAACTTACTGAGTCGACAGTTGTGCTCTAGTGCGGTCAGTTATATTTTAGCGCGAGCCAAATGGCGAGTTCGATGACTAATCTGTTAGAAATGTAATTTGCTTATTGATAATTTGACAAGATGATATGAATAGTGAAAATACATTGAACTTGACTCATAAACTAATTCGTCCTTATCATTTACAATAGGACCGGGTGCACAGAATAACTCCGTCGTGGAATATCTGATTTTCATCCTTACGAATATTCTTGCAGCGTGAATTTCGTAGGCTTTCTTGGTGATGACAGCTGGGAAGGTTAACGTTGCAGTAAGAAGTCGGTTTACTCTAATTTCCACTATGAAGCGGCCAGGTAGCACTTCTTGGAAGCTAACAATTAAAACATTCTTTTTTTTAAATCCAGCGAAAAAAAAAAGAGACCCTTTTTTTATTGTCTAGGAAAAAAAAAAAAACTAAACCACTTTTTCAACCACTGAACAACTCTACGCAAACATCATTTACATGGGATTAAAGATTTTTACTTCTATCATTGATTCATTGGCCGAAAAAAGATTTTTACTTCTACCAATGGCAATATATATATATGTATATTTATTAATTTACTTCTATTCACTATTAATTTTCTTTTTATACAACATTTTACTGAATTTCTTCAAACAACAAATGTATCATAAAAGTTAGAAGCTCCCCATATAAAGTTACATGTATCATTTGCATACAATTAGCCTCCCGTGCATATATATTTTATGGATTTAACTTCTCTGCATTTAGGAAAAATACAGATGTCTTTTATTAAATTTAACGATTTATTATTTTTAAGGACGATCCGAGCGCGTCAACTGATTGCTTTCTGGGCTTCTTCCTGCACAAATGAACGAAAAAAGGGCACCGGTGTGGTACCGGCCGGAGATACTCCGATGGCAAAGTCAGAGGAATGCAAGGAGGAGGATGCAAAAAGTGCTGAATAACACAACTAGAGCTTGGGAAGGAGATGAAGGAAAAAAATGTAAGATTTCTGGGTAAATGTTGCTAGAGCTTGGGCTAGTTTTCTCAAATTTCTGCATGTCCCTCGGCCTTGTGGTTGTGCTCTTACTTATAGGCAAAGGGATTGGGATATTTTGGCTGGCCAGTAGGTATGATCATGGCTAATCATAGGTCTTGGAGGCTAAGTTTGCAGAATAGGCTGGGTTACTGACAGGTTTTCTCATTTAATGCAAGAGGGATGTCTGCAAGTTGCATGCATTAAATGGAAAGCAAGGCAGAGTGGATAGGCCATAAATGCAAAGCATAAAGTTACCTTCGGAGTGTCAGGCGCAATAATTACCATCTGGGTTTGTGTTCGGCTCGGAAGAGGATGAGTCGAGGTTGATCACTCCGATCCGAATAGGGCTTCCAGTGGTGGTAAACCTGAGAGGAAATTCAGTATATCCAGGGAATGTTCGGATCGGGGGAGGGGCAATAGGGTCCGATCCGAACAACAAGATGTCAGAGCCAACGAACAGGTAGTTTTTCGAAGGAAGACACTCAGACATTCTCCGATCCGAACTCAGAATCTGATCCGAACGACTGATGAATTTTGCAGACCTTGCTTCTGACGATAAGTCGACATGACTGGTTCGGATCGGATCCGAAAGTAAGATCCGATCCAACGAGGTTGTGTCGATGGACCATTGACCATGCGCGTGGGACGGAAGTCGAATCCGGGGTCCCATGAGTTCAGAATGTTGACCGTTGACTTGAATGGGGGTGTTATCCCCGAACAATAACCTCCCCATATAAAGTTACATGTATCATTTGCATACAATTAGCCTCCCGGGCATATATATTTTATGGATTTAACTTCTCTGCATTTAGGAAAAATACAGATGTTTTTTATTAAATTTAACGATTTATTATTTTTAAAAATATTAATTTGTGTGGCATGTTATAAATAGTTAAATTTCTATAAATTAATTGGATTTGATAACTCCAAGCTTGCGCATCTGAACTTTAATTCTTGTCCTTCCGAGGCTTTAGACCTCGTGTGTACCAATTAAAGAGTAAACAAGTCCAAAAGTTATAATCTGATGTGAGTGGGAGAGGACCTGACCATAAAAGAAGCCAGAGATAAAAGGCAGAGTTTGGGTTTCAAGTAAAGCAAAGATACCAATGCATTTATACCTTGCTTAGTCCTCAACCGAATAAACCCAATTCGATGACCATCTTTAATAAAATGTTTCAACTAAGCTTTAATCATCTCAAGATCATGTTTATTCTTTTTTTTTTTATAAAAAAAATTCTTTTATTCATTAGAATAGCGATCGTGCAATCCAAGGATCTGAGTCATGCTGATTACTTTTATTTATCTTCTTATGCCCACAGTTTAGTGTGGATGGAAAAACCAGAATTGGGAACAAGATTTTTTGAATCCCAATCATGGGTTGTGACCACATATAATGCCAAAAGTACAGTAAAATATTTGTAATGCAAACCCACAGTAATTTATTAATTAAATAAAAAAAAGCATGTCATGTAGCATAAAGCAACAGCAAAACACAACATGCTCATTTTTTTGGTTGAAGGCTCAATGCTAAACAAACTTCATGGCTTCCTGTTGTCCTGCTAATCCCACCTATAGTACTCATCTGAAGATCATTGCTTGTTAAGCTCCCATAAACTGCTGCATTCCTCTGCGTGGTCTCACTCTGCTCAGACATATCACAGTGTTGGTTGTTTCTAGAGCGTTTGGTTTGGGTGCCTTGAGCTTTTTGGCTTGGTGTTGTTAAGGATGCCATTTTTAAATTTTTGTTCACTGTGTCTGGAAGTGTTTGACCTTGCTGTGTTTCAAGGTTGTGTATTTCTTCCACCATTGGCTTCCAGAGTCTTACTCTTGAATTGATAAACCAATTGGAAACCTGCATATCAATTGGTCAATTGCATCACCAAGTCAAGTAGAAATGATCCCCAAAATTGACTTGGTTACTTCACCTGAGTTCTTGATAGGCCTGTCTGATGGGCTAACATTTGCTTTTCAGAATCAGTAGGATAGCTGAAATGAACAAACCCAAGTTATATAAGATCAAAAAGAGCCATTTAACTGGTTCCGTAGTTAAATTGTACTGATAGAAATTACTCACGGGTGAAGGAAGTGTTCAAAGAGCCATGTCCTCAGCACAGCTACTGCATGCTCTGGAAGTCCTCTTTGACTTTGGCATCTAAGAACAGATTGATGAGGATTTTTGGTCAGGTTCTGGTGACTTGGGTTTTGGCTATGAAGGCCTCTTTCAGAAAATCCCCTAGTTTCATCTTCAACAAGGCTAAATTCACCAACACTAGTATTGCCTCTGCTTTGAAGTTTGTCCAAAATGGCATTCTTCAAGCAACCAAAGTGCTTCAAAATGGCTTTGATGGCAAAGGATATGTAAGGGGCTGCATTTCCAAGCCCATCAATGGTTTCAAATGATGCAACAACTGATTCCATTTGCTGGCAGTATAGTTTGTACCTCTTGTATACCTAACATAAAAGAGAAGGGAACACAATTATGGAAGGGAAATTCTATGGACAACCCAAAATTTTTTGAGGCATTTAGATTTTAGTCCTTCAATAAGATTAGATATTAAATAAAACCTGATGTAAGATTGAAAATTAAATTTAGACCTTTGACTATGTACACATCAGCAACCATATTAAAGTTTATATTTATTTATTTTATAATATTATTATTAGTTTATTTATTCCCAAAATACCTTGTGATTTATTAAATATTTGATTGATTTTTTTATATTCCATAATTGTAGGAGTCAATGTAGAATTAATTGGTTTATCCTAATTTACTCCTCTAATGTTACAAGATAATTATACCTAAAATAGCAAAGTATACCAAAAAATAAAATTTAATGATTAAGACTAAAAATTATTATACAGAAAACGAGAGAAATAAATAAAGTAAAAATAAAATATAAGAAAAGAAAGTATCTATAGAAAATACCTAAATAAAAATACCAAACTAAACTACCGAAAAAATATACATTAATAAAGTACCAAAAGAATATACCTTAATAAAGTACTTAAATAAAACACCTAAATAAAATTTCATTAATAAACTACCTAATAAAATACAAATGAAATTATCAAAACAAGTAAATATAGCCAAAAAAAATTAATATATCCACAAAAATTACTTAAAGCAAATAAAGTACCTAAAATAAAGTACCTACATAAAATACCTAAGAGGAAACACAAAAAGTATCTAACTTAATGAAAACACCACCTAAAGTAAAGAAAATATCTAAATTAAAGAAAATAAATAAAAAATGCCCAAGTTAATAAAAATACAAAGATGGAGAGAGAGAGAGAGATATATATATATATTATAGAGATAGTAAAAGAAATAAATAAATGCACATTTATTTCCAATTTTAAATGAGATCAATTATCTTCATAAATGAATGCCTAAAAAAATGGATAATAAATTTGATCATCAAAAAGGTGTATTAGGAAGGAAAAATATTATTGAATAAATTAAGGGATTTTTATATGTTTGAAATTTCAATAATAAAAATGATAATAATAATGCTAATTAATTTGTAATTCATATTATTGGATGCTGACATGGTTAGTCAAAGGACTAAAGTTAAATCTCAAATATCCATCAGGTTTATATTAGAAAACCATCTTTCACAAGGATTACAATTTAATAAACCGAAATTTTTTTGGGATAGCTAATTACTTATTACACCCATACATGCACCATCACGTTTGGTTGGTAAAAGCCCATTGGACCATTGGTGTTGTATTAGGGACTTGACTTGAACCCTAGCTTCAACTGGCTTAAAGAAGAAGCTCATGGGCTAGAAATGGGCTTTTTCTTAACAATTTGATTTGATTTAGATTATTCTGACCACTTTTAATTATGAAGTTGACCTCCTTAATTGCATTAACTTTTTCTATTTTATTTTATTTAAAAAATATATATAAACTGATTTGACAGTATATTATCAAAATATATAAAAGAGTTGGTAATTAACTATTGAAATAACACAAATATTTCATTAGACTGTCAACTAATCCAAGAATGGTCAGCTAAGCCTGAGCCTTTGATTCTCTAGATTATGAATCATAGTCCAGCAATACAATAAGCAACAAAAAAAAGCAATGTACCGGATATATGTGACATTTGGCATAGGCTACCTAGCATAAGTCATAAACAGAAGTTTAAAACAATAAACAGCGGGGAAAAATTCCAAGCCATTGTAAAACAAATAAACAGTGGAAAAATTAAATGTTGACAAGACAAGACACGTTTTTGCCATGACTACTGAACAAATCCATCATGATGTGACCCGATGACAGTAGCAATCAAGTTTTCATTCAATCCAATGTCACAAGGTGATAGATATATATATACTATAATACTACACACTCTGTACTCTGTACTACTACATTCAATTACATTTGTTTCCACTTTTTGCTTGCATACTAAATAAAAAACAAAATATTTCTGGGTTCCTCAAAGAAATAAGCAAGAAAGAATGCAAGATTAATATCCTTAATTATATGTATTTAATTTGGGCATTTTCATATAATATTTAATTATCCATTGTATTGTGTAGAATTAAGAAATATTTAATTATGGTGTGTAAAGTGTACCTCCTCCAGCATGATCATCAGCTTAAAGTTCTTAAACTGAAGCTCCACCCGATCACCCGCAGTAATTGGATCTTTGACCCGGCTGGTCAAGTAGTTCAGTGGAGGAGGACCAGAATCAGACCGACCCGACCCACTGAAATCTTCAAGCAGCTGCTGGGCAGGCTTCAGAAACCTGGACCGTTTCAATATTGAAGCGTAGCCCGTGAACGGCCCTAGCGGAACCGAGCTTCTAAATTCGCCCGGAAACGAAACGCGGTCGTATTGTTGGGAGTCCAAGAGAAGTAGAGAAAATGGTGATGGGTTTGGGTAGCTGAAGTTGGAGTTTGCTAGCATAGTCATGGTGGGTGTGAATGACGGATTGTTGGGACTTGGTGCTGAGGATTGGGCTTGTGTTGGGTTGTTTTGAAGGATGACTCTGAGCTTGTCTCTTCTGCTTCTTTGGGGAACGTGGAAGGCTTCATAACCCTCGTCCGCCATGACTGAATTATGAAGCTTTTGAAGACAGACAGAGAGAGAGAGAGAGAGAGAGAGAGAGAGAGAGAGTGGTGATGGATTGATAATGGTTGATGAAGGAAAGAAAAATGTTCACATCTGACTTGGGACAGTCGAACAGTGGTGCACTGTTAGCAAAGATATTGTTCCAATAAAGAGAAAGGGGAGAGAGAGAGAGAGTTCACTATTTGGGCAAGGTTAAAATTTTGGCAATAAAATTATAAAACCCCTCTTTTTCTACTTGTTTTTAGTAATTAATTAGTTTGATTGAGTTAAACACAAAACAATAATATGATATTACGCATAACACGATAACACAATATAATATATAGACTTCGATATTACATGCATATTGCAGGATACGAATCATACAATAACATTAACTTTTTTGTTTTAGATCGGACATGATAACACAATTTTTTTTTGTTGGACATGATAACACGACCTGACATGCATAATCCGTATGCAAATTTTGAAATTGAAAAAAAAAAGTACATTCAACATGATGAAATTTTAAGTAATTAATCAATGAATGCTGAATTCTCTCCATTACATGTATATAATTCAAGCCATGGATTGATCAATTCCATTACACACAGAAGTATTAGCCACAACCACCCTTCTATCCACATTTTTGTAAGTGTAACCCCTAGCTAATAACCCATAGACACATAGATTCAACCCATTAATGGCTGCCAAAAGCCAGTAGAAATTGTCCAACCTGCTTGCATTCAAGTCCTTGCCAAACCAACTCTTCCCAGCCTTGTCTGTGACATGATCCACAACAATAATCAGAAAGCTGCTTATGAAGCTCCCAACCCCAATCACACTGAGATAGAAAGCAATCCCCAAGCTCCTCATTGAGTCAGGGACTTGGTCATAGAAATACTCTTGCAACCCAACTAGAGTGAACCCATCTCCTAGGCCTAGAATTATGTACTGGGGACCTAGCCAGAACACACTCATAGGTAGTGGGCCTAGTGGCTCTGTTTTTCCTCCTAGTTCAATCATCTGCTTCTCTGCAAATCTTAGCCTCTTTCTCTCGACCAATGCTGCAACTGACATTGCTATTACTGAGAAAATCATGCCAAATCCAATCCTTTGGAGGATATTAATACCCCTTTCATTGCCAGTGGTTTTCCTTAGAATTGGAACAAGGATCTTCTCATAGACTATGACAGAGATTATCATTGCAATGGCCCCAAGAGAATATATGGAGGCAGGTGGGATCTTGAAGTTGCCACCAAGGTTCAGGTCCATTGTAGCAGCTTGTTTGACAAAGAATGTCGAGGCTTGTGCCACACATACTCCAAATGATAGTGAGGTTAGCCATATGGGGATCATCTTCAGGATAAGTTTCACCTCCTCCACCTTTGTCAATGTTGCCAATCTCCAAGGATTGTGTTTCTGCTCAGAAGATGTGTTCTCATTCTCTTCAATTATGGCAGCCTTGTCTAGAAATCTATGGATCAAAAAATTAATACTTGTTACAAAATAAATTGTAACTACATAATATAAGAGTGTCACTATTTGGACCACATTTACTAATCTCGAAAAATATTTATGTAGATTAGTCTCATCTCTATTAAAGAGGTAATGAGTTAAATGTGGTCCAAATAGTTTCAAAGGTCCTTGCTTGCTTACCTAAGCCTATTTGTATGAAAAAGAAGCCTTCCCTGGGCGTACTTATGTGACTTGGGAACTTCATGTAGAAGAGCAGGGTTTGGAGGATTGGGCAAATTTCTTTTTCTTATGGCTGCAACCAAAACCTGCAACATGGGTATCAAAGGGCTTCCCTCTGGTACCCTATATCGGTAACAAGCCTTCCCCATATAGAAGGTCACAATTGTAATAGTCATAGTGATTGTGAGAATAAGGTCTGCAACACCCCAGCTCACAGAGTCTTGTACATAGACAATTACAGTCACACCAAGAAACAGCCCACAACAAAGTGCAAAGTTCCACCAATTGAAGTAAGACATCTTCTTCATTCTTTCTTCCGTGTGATCATCGTCGAATTGGTCAGCTCCAAAGCTTTGAAGACATGGCTTGTGCCCTCCAGTTCCAACAGAGATGAAATACAAGGCAACAAAAAGTACCACTTCATGAACTTTCCTGGGCTGTTGACAAGTCTTTATATTGCAGGGCTTTAGGCTTGGAATAAATTGTGACATAGTCAAGAGACTTAGACCCTGATGATTTACACATTTCTTGAAGGAGTTAGTGCAATAGTTATGACTCAAATTAACTTCTAATTAGAATTAGACTACATATATTTACCATTAGATATATGAGGGACGACAACAGAACCATATTGAACCGGCCAGTGTAGGCGTCTGCTAAAAACCCTCCAATTAAAGGCATTATTGTTGTTACTCCTGCCCAGTAGTTCACATTTTTTGCTGCTGTTGTGATGTCTTGATGAATCACTTGGGTGAGGTATGTGATGAGATTTGTTGCTATTCCAAAGTAACTTAACCTCTCACTAAACTCAATAGCTACAGAAACAAAATTAAATATAAGATACATGAATTGATATGTGATTAGGTAGTAACTAGTAAGTTAACTAATAAGAAAAAATGTAGATTCATGGTTAATGTCAATTACATTCAATATCATCCTCTAACTTTCAAAGTTATATATGCATCCAGTGGTTAAAAAAAAGAAGAAAAAAGAAGAAGTTATATATGCATCAATTTGAAAAGAAAATGACAAAACTGATGGTGTAAGCAATAGCTTTTCTTGCTGGTTGTCGCTAAAAGCCAAGAAAATTTTGAACCTCACCTTTTCCTTTAGACATCATATTCGTTGTGTGCACAAAAGTTTTTACCTTGTTGCAATCAATTTCTAGTCAACGAACTACTAAATGCCCTACAACTGGTTTGGAACAAGTACTTGCATGCCTTTATCCGTTTTAAACCTATATACCAAGAGGGTCGGCTATATTGTTATATTTATGAATGCAATGGTCATAAGCGTAATTTTGACACAATCAATTGGCAAAGTCTAAACTTTAAACAAAAGTCATGGAATCATCAAACACCATGTTAAGAGGTAATGAAAGATGAGCTGCTGGATTTCAAAGATGATTAATTGGAAAATCTAGCACAAAGCAAACCTGCACTTACTGATTTGAACGTGAAACACATACATGCACACACAGACACAAACACAGACACAGACACAGACACACACAGAGACACGGACACATACAGACACAGACACTTACTGATGATAAACAGAGAAGCTTTCCATACGCCGGTTGAAGCTCGTAGAGGAAGTCTTCCTTTGTAATCTCTAGATGAATCATAAACCCAATTCTCTTCGTCTCTATTTGTTTCTCCATCTCTTTTTCTCTTTTCAGTTTCTTGTTCCATCTCTGGTTATGTCAATGAAAGAAACTAAAAGAAACTACAAAGAGTGCCACCAGCAGTAGTAGTCTACTAGACGATATTTATTAAAAGACAGTTTTGTATTGTAAGGTTGCGTGCTTGCCTTTCAATGCTTTTATAGCTGGGCGATTCATTGTTTTTGTTGTTTTTTTTGTTTCTTTATATGAAAGCGAGCTTATAAGTTTATTACATTAAGCCAAAAACGAAAAGAAAAGGACCACACTTCTACAGTATACATAAATTTCATTACTTTTGACATTTTAGGCTAGCACTCTACTTTATTTGATTCATTTCCTTAATTTCTTTCTTCTTTGGATCTCTCTATCTACATTGCCACTCAGTTATATTTTCAAGCATCCAATATTGACCAAAAATCTGAGATGAGAGAACTGATATGACTTCGTTCCAGACAATTGACCAATAATTTAGTCTTGTAGGCATGAAGCAGACTGGCAGTCGGCAGAGTACTGAGTATCTAAGAATCTTATTAAGTTTGACTACTATTTATAAAAATATAAGTATTTTTTTTAATAATATTAGGTGTACACATTTTAATATTATTTTGTCTATCATTGTTTTAATAAAAATGAGATCTATTTATATTAGTGAGTCTCAAAGTGATTGTACACAAGACTTATTTTATTTTTGAGATAGTATTACTACTAGGCTATTAGCCAGTAGTGAATGTTTGAAAAGTTAGAAATAATATGATAATTTTATTTAAAAAGAAGCTTTTTGAGACCTTGTATGGTTGTGCAGCCTGATATGTTCTGGCAAAAGCCGCAAAACATCTCAAAATGCTAAGACCATTGTTGGGTTCATGGATGAGAATCACGAGATTCCCATATATCTATAATTTGTATTAAAAAATAATTGCACATATTAAATGGCATAACCATGGAATTAAAGTACCAAAAGAGAAATATATATATATATATATATATTTCTATTATACATATCGAGTTAAACTGATCTCCAGCCACACAGAGGAGCTTTATACTAGATTGTAGAACTCAAAATTGCACCCAATAATATTATGCCTTAGTGTTTTTTAGTCCATGGGCTCCAATAATTAAGGTAGGAGCTTTTGTTTTGGTCCTCTCATTCCATTGAACACTTCCCATATTCTTTTGAGGGTTCAACTATACTGGTTCAATTTGGAACCTTGGACTTCTTAGTCAAAAGGAAGAAGCTAGTACCAATTAGACTGCCAGTTTTGAGCAGCCAATAGTTTTCTTTTGAATTCAGGATGGCTAACCCCTTTTCTTTTCCAAAAAGCAAAAAAAATATCTCAGGCCAACGTCTAGAGCAACTTACTTTTCATTCAGCACTCAAAAAATAAAAATTAACATATATACGCTATTGCAGATTGCGTTTGGAGCGATATCATATAACGAAAGAGTATTGTTACATTCATTAAAAATGTTCCTCAAATAATGTTGTAGTGTTGTACTTATACAAACATGAACTTACTCAGGACCTAATTTACTTGCAAATTATTGAACACGATTTGGTGAGCAACATATCATGGTGGCCTGAGCTCAATACCACCACGCCAGAGAAACATGATAAACATAAAAACTAGCAGACAAGAAATTTTGCCTTCTCTTACCTAGAACTGTACCCCAATTATCAGATGCATCTGCTTATGTATGTAATTTGTATGATTCTTTTGCCTATCAGCTGGTGTGTAAGAGGTTTCCCACCTATTTTTTTTGTTTTCTTTTTTCTCTTTTCCATCAAGTAAAGCTAAAGAAGAGGTGCAAAAAGAAAGCGAATTTTTAGAAGCCTAGATTGGTTTTGGACTTTTGGTCAACTCAATTTTTGTGGTGGATTTCTCTGTTGGAGCATATATATATATGATTAACTCTATCATTTGGAGGTCTCTTTGGTGGCATATATTCAAAGTGGTTTGGTAAAGCAGATGAGGCATCTGCACATGGGAGTGTTTAAACAAATAGACTGTACCTAAGCTATAAGATCTAAGTATTCGCAATGCTGACACCAAAGTTTTGGATTATTCTGCATCATTCATTAACTTCTTCAGGAACTGGATAAGTTTTGACGCATTCTAACCAATCACTTTTTTTACTCATAAATTATGCCCTTCCCACATTAGATAACCTCTTCTATTAGTTATTTAATCACCAAAACTTCAGCATATCTTTGGTTCTGTGTTACAAGATTGAGATGAATAAGCTTTTCTATTTTTAATTCCATTTTCTTGGCCCACGGGAATAAGTAGGAAATGTTAATTTCATCTTCACCTCTGGTATTGTCAGTGCCATCATACTTCAACCGAATTCTTCTCTCGTACGGAGAGAAATTACAAAAAAAAAATAAAAGAGGCTCTCACACTAATTAATAAGCTCTTTTTTACACAAAAAACTCTTTAATACTATATTTTATTATTCCATAATGTTTTTTTACAGGAAAGAAGGATCTTCCTCCAACCTTCCACAATTCAAAAATTGTACAAAATTTGAAAATAAAAAACTACGTGGCTTCGATCCCCTACATCATATTGTCAATCTTATTTGCCATCAAATAGTTTGTGTTGACACCACATTACGCGCTCAACTACTTTGTCATTTGTCAAAAAGTAACATCGAACATGAAAGAAAGAATACATGGAAAAGTAAGAATAGTATTATTGTACGAAACTAGAGTTACAATGCTTGTTTCATTTTAGCTGTTCCGCTTTTTTGAGAAAATACAAGAATGCCACTTTTGACGTGGCATCACTGTAGCTGTTCAATTTTTTTGAACGACTAAGATTTAAAGTATGGTATGAAATGAGTACCAAACACCGAGACAGAGGATTCTGGTCCCTCCTGGCCACACAAAAAAGAAAAAGAATTATCGTCTAGTAGACTAGTAGTAGTACTACAGGTGGCACTCTTTGTAGTTTTTTTCGTTGCCATCTATCATTCTTTCATTGAATACTGTGATTTATTTTCTGCTGCCACGTCACACAATTCACGTTCACAAAAGTTGGCTTTCAATCTCTCATGATTGTAGGGACAGAGTAAAAAGCATCAAAGACTGAATTGTAGAAGAAGAAGAACTGAAGAAGAACAGCAAGATACACTGAAAATTGAATCGACATGGACAACCGTGGTGGTCCTAAGCTAACTCGAA
Organism: Purshia tridentata; assembly: GCA_003254885.1. NCBI lineage: Eukaryota > Viridiplantae > Streptophyta > Magnoliopsida > Rosales > Rosaceae > Purshia > Purshia tridentata. Next base: position 28,916 of record QANT01005471.1, read on the forward strand.
TGATGAGCACCAGAGAACGCGTCGAGGACACTCTCTCTGCGCACCGCAACGAACTCGTTGCCCTTCTTTCCAGGTGCGCTCAATTTCTCACTTCCACATCAAACTTTCTTTCTTTCTTTATTTTAAATTTTTGGTTCTAATAACTTTTGCTCTGCTTGTTTCCCGAGAAAATCTGAGAAAAACACTGTTGTTGTTGGATTACTGAGTTTTGGCTATCTTCCTGTCCGCCTTTTTGGTTTGAAGGTATGTCGCTCAGGGAAAAGGGATATTGCAACCTCATAATCTGTTAGATGAGCTCGATAATGTCATCGGCGATGATGAAGAAGCGAGAAAAAAGCTCCGAGATGGTCCTTTTAGTGAAGTCCTCAAATCAGCACAGGTCTATTTCCTTTCAAGATCGTTTGTTCTAATTGATATTATTTTCTCGCTGAACATCAGTAGAACTCATATCATAGTGAAGAACTTTGTTACAGTGTTCAATCATTATGTATTGATTAATTAATTTTATTTTTCCTTGTTTGGATTTTAATATGTAATTTTAACTTACCAGTTACCATCAATAAACAGTAGTGTATTATTCTGGTGTAGGAAGCCATTGTTCTGCCTCCATATGTGGTTCTAGCAGTTCGTCCAAGACCAGGTGTTTGGGAATACATTCGTGTTAATGTTTATGAGCTCAGTGTGGAGCAATTGAGTGTTTCTGAATATCTTAGCTTCAAAGAAGAACTTGTAGATGGGGAGTAAGTATATTTTATTTTATTTTTTTATCAAGGAACTTTTTACTGAACTTATACCCAGATGAGTTTTCTTCTATAACATAATTTTCTTGGTGTACATGTATTAGGTCTAAGAACAAATTTGTACTTGAGCTCGACTTCGAGCCATTCAATGCTAATTTTCCTCGCCCCACCCGGTCTTCATCAATTGGGAATGGTGTTCAATTTCTCAACCGTCACCTTTCTTCAATTATGTTCCGTAACAAAGACTCTTTGGACCCATTACTTGATTTCCTTAGAGCTCACAAATATAAAGGGCATGTAAGTTTTCTGGGCAAGGCTTCCCTAATAGAGGATTTTTTTCTGTTAAAATTCTCTTTACTTGTGATAAGTAGTTTAGTTTTGCTAAATTTTTGCATTTTTTATCTATGTGCTATTGTGACCCTTAGAAATTTAAAATATTGTAATTTAGTCTATTTTTCTTCAGTTTGTTTTGCTTTACCTTTTTGGTTTTCATGGTATGTGTTAAACTTTTATTTCATCCTAAAAAAATTTACAACTTAACCTAGAAATAAACCATTTTGTGTTTTCGTATGAGGACTTTGTTTGAGCTAGCTAATTTGTTTAACAATTTTGTGTAGGCGTTGATGTTAAATGATCGGATACAGAGCATATCCAGGCTTCAGTCAGTTTTGGCTAAGGCTGATGATCATCTTTCTAAGCTTTCACCTGAGACACCGTACTCTGAGTTTGAATATGTGTAAGTTTATACAGATAGACATGCATATGCACATATATATTAATCAATTCTTATGTTCTCTCTGCAACTGCCTCCTGGAGATGCACATTTAGAACATCTCTGCAACTGCCTCCTGGAGATGCACATTTAGAACACTGTAATTCCTGATCATATGCCGTTTTTCTTTTACTGTCACTTGTATGTAGATTACAAGGAATGGGCTTTGAGCGGGGTTGGGGAGACACTGCAGCACACGTACTGGAGATGATGCATCTTCTCCTAGATATCCTTCAGGCTCCTGATCCTTCTGTGTTGGAGACATTCCTTGGGAGAGTACCAATGGTGTTTAATGTTGTCATTTTGTCTCCACATGGATACTTTGGGCAAGCAAATGTCTTGGGTTTACCTGACACTGGTGGGCAGGTATTATTTTTTCTTTTTAAGTGGCTAACAGGCCTCACGGTGCAATTGCATATAATCATTTTTTCTTCTTGTTTTGCTCATTTTATCTTTATAAATGTACTTTAAGTATTCCATAATCTTCTGTGCTTGAGCTTTAGCATGTTAGCTATCACTGTAACTGTTAAAATGAGAACTGTTTACATAATTTTATATGCAGGTTGTCTATATACTGGACCAAGTGCGTGCCCTTGAAAATGAAATGCTGAGTAGAATTCAGAAACAAGGATTAGATTTCACTCCAAGAATCCTTATCGTAAGTGTCTTTAGCCAAATCCTTATGGTAGCTTTTCTCTGTGTAAAACTAACGAGTTTTTTGCTGGTGTTCCAAGGTGACCAGGCTAATACCTGATGCAAAAGGAACTACATGCAACCAGCGGCTGGAAAGAGTCAGTGGAACAGACTACACACATATTTTACGAGTTCCTTTTAGATCAGAGAAAGGGATTCTTCGTAAATGGATCTCAAGGTTTGATGTATGGCCTTATTTGGAGACCTTTGCTGAGGTAAACTCTTTTTAACATGTATAGATCTAATTATTCTGCTCGTTGAAAATAATGATCTAAAATTGATGCTTCAACACTGACAGAATATGTGGAAATGATCTAAAATTGTGCTTGCTGTCATTTCACCATCTTAATTGGATGATTTATTTATATCTGTCCATCTGCTTTACCGCCATAGGTTGCTACCCCTCTGTGATACCACTGCTGCCACTTCCATTGCCACTAGTCACTTCCTATTCCATAAAAACTTTCTTTCTTATGGAAGTAGCACTTGACTTTGTTCGCTAATTGCATATTCAGAATGATGTAGGGTTAAATTGTCTTCTGATTTACTAATTCTTACTTGCTTTTTCAAATTTTGTTTTGCATGTTATCAGGATGCTGCAAGTGAAATGACTGCTGAGTTACAGGGACATCCAGATTTTATTATCGGAAATTACAGTGATGGGAATCTTGTTGCATCCTTGTTGGCTTACAAAATGGGAGTTACACAGGTCCAGTATTTTCTGCGGCTGCCTGGTTCATCATATTATCTAATGAGAATGTTATCTGACTATTTTAACTTTGACATGTACAGTGCACGATTGCGCATGCGTTGGAGAAAACAAAATATCCAGATTCAGATATATACTGGAAAAAGTTTGAGGATAAATACCACTTCTCATGTCAATTCACGGCTGACCTAATAGCCATGAATAATGCAGATTTTATAATCACCAGCACATACCAAGAGATTGCCGGAACGTAAGTCTCCTTATGCTGTGGAATGTTGTTATAGATGAATGTTCTGGTTTATTTTTTTCATCGAAACAATTATTAGTCAATACCGGTTCAGTGTGTTTAGTTTAATCTGGTATTAGCCTTGTTAATTAGACTACTATGGTATTTTGTAATACAAAAAGGATTCCCACATCATAACTTAAGCATCAATAGTTCTTTTGAAAATTGGAGTCAATTGCTACCCCATACTCATCTTTGCCTTGTTCTTATTTTAGTGATGTTAATTCCTTGTTTGCTTAGCTTTTTTGTATTCATTCTTTCAGGAAGAATACTATCGGTCAGTATGAGAGCCACAGCTCTTTCACTCTTCCGGGGCTGTACCGAGTCGTTCATGGCATTAATGTTTTTGATCCAAAATTCAATATCGTGTCACCTGGAGCAGATATGTGCATTTATTTCCCTTACTCTGAGAAGCAAAAGAGACTTACAGCCCTACATGGTTCCATAGAAAAGTTGCTATATGATCCTGAGCAGAATGAAGAGCACATGTGAGTTCCTATAGTGTATCAAATGTGACAATGTAAGTTATTTGTAGCAGTCACTTGATAATACGATATTTCTTCTTTATTGGTTCAGTGGTATACTGAATGATCCATCAAAGCCCATATTATTTTCCATGGCAAGACTGGACCAGGTGAAAAACATGACTGGGTTGGTCGAGTGCTATGGTAAGAATCCCAAACTGAGGGATCTGGCAAACCTTGTCTTGGTGGCTGGTTACAATGATGTGAAGAAGTCAAAAGATAGAGAGGAGATTGCAGAGATTGAGAAGATGCATAGTCTTATAAAGGAGTACAACTTAAATGGTCAGTTTCGATGGATATCAGCCCAAACTAATCGAGCACGTAATGGTGAGCTATATCGTTACATAGCAGATACTGGAGGTGCTTTTGTTCAGGTACATAGGGACAGTCAATTTTGTTTCATATAGAACTCCCTGGGGTACTCTAATTTACTTTGTTTAATTTGTAATTGTAGCCTGCACTTTATGAAGCTTTTGGACTCACAGTTGTGGAGGCCATGACTTGTGGCCTGCCAACATTTGCCACTTGCCATGGTGGTCCTGCGGAGATTATTGAGCACGGTATATCAGGATTTCATATTGATCCTTATCACCCTGAACAGGCTTCTGCAGTTATGGCAGATTTCTTTCAACGGTGCAAGGAAGATCATAGCTACTGGAATACAATCTCAGATGCAGGCCTTAAAAGAATTTATGAAAGGTTAGTAAAACTTTATATACTAATGGAATAGCACTTCTTTAACTATGTGTTATTTGAAGTTTAGAGTTACCTTTTGTAATGTTGTAGGTACACGTGGAAGATTTACTCTGAAAGGCTAATGACATTGGCTGGCGTTTATGGTTTCTGGAAGTATGTATCAAAGCTTGAAAGGCGTGAGACCCGACGATATCTTGAGATGTTCTACATTCTGAAGTTCCGTCATTTGGTGAGTACTTGTTATTAGAATGTGAATAATTTTTGGGGTATACATGTGGATATAGAATATGAGTTATGCTCTTTGATTATCTTGTTTTGAATAAATTAAGATAGTGATTTTGATAGGATAAGTGCCCATCTGTTGTTGAAGGATCAAATGAGTCATCTTTATAAAATTCATTATGTCTACATTGTTTCAGGTAAAATCAGTTCCTCCAGCAAGCGATGACCCACATTAAGCAACAGTTACTCGGCTGTCTAGCCCGTAACTCAATTACTTTCCAAGGTTATAGTTGTACAAATGAATTAAAGTTACGCTCGTGTATGAATTGTGTGAATGAATTTGGAATTTGAGATGAGAGAACTGATATGACTTTCTACCAAAATAATTGACCAAAAAATTAGTCTAGTAGGCATGAGGCAGAGTATGTAAGAATAAAAGCTTATTAAATTAAGTTTGACTACTATCAGCTGGTGCGTAAGAAGTTTCCCACCTATTGTTTTTGTTTTTGTTTTTTTTCTCTCTTCCATCAAGTGAAGCTAAAGAAGAGGTGCAAAAAGAAAGAGAATTTCTATAAGCCTAGATTGGTTTGGTCAAGTCAATTTTTGCGGTGTTGGAGAATATATGTATATATGATTATAATTTGGATGTTTCTTCTGCAATCTGCATCACTTACTAATTCACAATGCACCTGAGTAACATATTGTCAACCTTATTTGCCATCAAATAGTTTATGTGTTTACACCACATTACATGCCCAACTACTTTGTCATTTGTCAAAAAGTAACATAAAAGAATACGTGGAAATATTTATTGCACTATCAATTAAGTACAAACATTTACAATATATCAAAAAGAAAAAAAGGAGAAAGACGAGAAGAAAAAGTAGGAATAATATGAAACTAGAGTTACAATGCTTGTTTCATCTAATCCTTGCCTATACCAAGACCCTGGTTACCCTCCATACTTCCCGGTACCAGTGAAAAATCAACAGAGACGGCAAAGGCTTTTCTATTCATCTTCCAACTATATATGGTAGACTAAAACTCTGCTTTTTCGCTTTGTTATCTAGAAGTAAATACATGACAAGAAGCTAGAAAGTAGCCCCCATCTTCGTAAAAAAAATCCAAAATTGTATACGCATGCCTACTTCTCCTTTCCATCTTTATAGAGGCAGCACTTTAGTTAGAGCAGCAAGTTCTCTTATTCATGTCTCCCGATAGATTTGAAACATTGATGGTAGTTCCATGAGGAAGTCCAGTGGTGGAAACTGCCTCCTGTGCTGCTAGTGCCTTCTTGCTTATTATGTGGTAAATATCCAACAAAATGGTCTGAAATGCGTTCTCAACATTAAAGGCCTCCAATGCTGAGGTTTCAAGGAAAGAGAGACCTTCCTTCTCAGCCAAGGTTTGAGCATCATCTGCTGGGACTGCCCTCAGGTGATTCAGGTCAGATTTGTTGCCAGCCATCATTATGACAATATTAGAGTCTGCATGGTCTCTCAGTTCACGGAGCCACCTCTGAACATTGTCAAATGTTTGCCTTTTGGTTATGTCATAGACCAATAGTGCACCCACAGCCCCTCTGTAGTAAGCACTGGTTATGGCGCGGTACCTCTCTTGACCAGCTGTGTCCCATATTTGTGCTTTCACTGTCTTCCCCTCTACCTGCATCAGGATAACATGATAACTTTGCAGTAAATATGTTACCAAGTAAAGTGCACACACTTTCGTTTCAACTGCTCTTGATTTAGTATGCAATTGTGGCATTAAGAAGGGGTAAATGGTAATGGATTCGTATAGCATAAAAAATTAAAATATTTAAGATATTCAGGACATACACGTGGCTGCTCTACTGTTCATTTGGAAAGGTTCCAACAGACCTCGCATACAACCCTGCCACTAAGGCACTAAAAACTTGGGTTATATCTTCAAATCGGCAAAAGTGGGCATTATAATGTGGTAGGGTTCCAAAAAACATACATAAACTGCAGAATGACAGTGGTTTTAATTATCTCCACTGAAAGGACGTAACTTAGATGATAAAGCCAGTCACCTCAGGGGTGTAACATTGGTACTATACCTTAAGACAGTATAAATAGAGTTATCTACCAGCATGGATTTTATTTTCGAATAACTTTTAATCCTTACAGCCTTATAAGCTATAAATCTTGATTAAAGATGATCCATGAAGGCTTACTGAAGTCAATATTGTCTCACAAAGGCACAATGGGGACACTCATACGTAAACTAATATATGAAAGAAAAAATAAAACAATCACAAATAAAACATAGGGTCTACGTAGCTCGGCAAACCCTATGCCCACAATAGAGGGAAATTGGAAATCTAATATCAACAACAATGATAAGGATTTCCCAACACTCTCAACCTGACACCCCCAATATCCTCACATCATCACGTTTCTCAAATTATCACATACCCTTCTCTTGGTGCTGGACCTCTTTTGCACATATGCTCGTTCTAGTACTAACATTCTTTGGCACAACCAGCCACTTTTAGTGTTGGTCCTCTCTGACAAACACAATCTTTGGCACACCTTTATTAAAAGCTTACACAACCCCATGGGCCTCAATTTTCTTTGGGACAAGGCCACCTAACGCTGAAAACTAATACCAATACATGGAATTTCAAACCAAAGAATAAACATATTGACATTCGCATATTATTATTCATTTCAAAATAAGAAACTAAATAAATCACACTAAATGCTCCACATTCTATACATGATCAATTATCCTTTCAACGTTAAAAATACAGAATAGAACAATTTTAAAAAAGAACATTGGAAATGATCAATATCCAAAGAAACCAACCTGCAATGTCCTAGTTGCAAATTCAACTCCAATGGTAGACTTGGACTCTAAACAAAACTCATTCCGAGTAAACCTCGAAAGAATGTTCGATTTTCCGACACCCGAATCTCCAATCAAGACAATCTTGAAGAGGTAATCGTATTCGTGATCGACCTTGTAAGCCATATGTATGTTCTACTCCTTGCAACACTTCCAGACCTGCCAGATCCAAACACCAAAATACAATCACAAAACCCAACACAAAATGATACCCATTTGCTTGTTCGAAGGGAAAATAAAGCATTTCTCTTACCTATGCTTCACAAATGACAATGTGATTTTCCTGAGAAACAAATGGAGAGTGAGTAACAAAGAGAGAAGGGACACTAACCCAAAAACAATGGTGACGCGGAGTGATTATCGGAATTTGAACGCTCTGTTTTCTTGGGGATGTTTTTGTTGCATTGAAGTTTGAGGAAACGGATTGAAGAGAGAAGAAGAAGAGAAGAATTGAAAAACAGAAAACGGATGACAATGCACTTAAAACGGCCTTTCACGTAGGAAAAAACGAGCGGAATTCCGACAGAGTTCGTGTAAGGAAATTTCTATTTATACCCAACAATCTTCTTTTGTTACTCAATTTCTTAATTTATCCAACACCCACTTTTTTTAAATCAGTTTTTTCTTATTTTACCCAACCTCAATTACCACATTACCCTTATTAATAGATACCCAACCCATTATTTTAATTTTCTCTCCTTACCCACAATTTTACCCACAATTTTACACACATACCCAACAATAATAAATTTCTCTCCCAACCCAAGTATTTACACTACACCCATACCTAACACCATACTTAATAACTACCATATTCCCCTCACCACCACTAAATAGAACACTCAATCTCAGTCCTTAAGTTTTTTATTTGTTATTTTGGGCAAATTAAACTTATTTTATGATGAGTTTGTTGTTTTTATATGAATTTTATTCATTGGTTTGAGCTTTTTGTGGATTTTTGGGTTGGATTCATTTATGTTGTCGGAGGTCATTCGGCTCTGGTCTGCCGAGTTCGTCGCAAATCTTCGGTTGGCATCAACCGAACATTTGTCATTTGTTTAGCCGGCTCCAACCAAACATTTGTCAATTGTTCGGCCGGTTCCAACCGAACATTTGTCATTTGTTCGGCCGGCTTCAACCGAACATTTATCATTTGTTTGGCCGGCTCCAACCGAACATTGTAGTCGTGTTCGGTTCTGAGTCGCCGAACACATCCCGAACCAAAAATTTCTAAAACGTCTAAAACATGGAAAAATGTAAAAAAATTACACAAAATGCACGTATACATTATTTGGAGGCTCATAGGGTATGATTTCACCATTCATCTACCTAAAAACCTTTGTTTTGATGTTAGCATATATTATTTGGAGGCTCATAGGGTACGATTTTGCCATTCATCTACCTAAAAACCCTTGTTTTGATGTTAGAGTTTAATTTGATGTTAATGTGAGTGTGAGAGAGGGTGTGAGTGTGAAAAAGGATAAGTGAGGATGGTTATGTTAGGGTTGATAAAGGAGTTGGGTATTAGGTGTTGGGTATAGAAAGAAAATTTAATTTTTTAAAAGTTATAATTTGTCTTTATTGGTAATTTTACTAAGGGATAAAATAGTCCATTCAAGTTTAAAATATATGTTGGGTATCAAAAGAAAATTGTTGGGTATGACTAAAATTTCCCATTTCTTTTTTGCGTGGCAATTTTTAAAAGCTAACTTAACAGTTAGTGATGGGTAGGGGTGGGAATGGGTTAGTTTTACCCAACAACCAGCCCATTACCAACCCGACTTTCCTGGCCAATAATCACCCATTACCCGACTCACAAAGTTGGGCCAATAATTTTACCCGACGCAACTATAGGCGGGTTGGTTGATGGTTGGTAATATAGTGTAAAGTCGGGTGGCCGATATTACCAGCCCAACCAACTATTAGAAATCAAATGAAAATGGACTATTTGCATAGCTAAATGACAGACCAAATGAAAATTGAAAAGCCAACCCATTAGTCTTCAACCAAAAAAATAAAAAGATCACCCAACCCAATTAGTCTTCAACGCATTAGTCACCCAGCTTTAATTTCTCTCTCTTCCTTTTTTTTTGGCTATTCTCTTCATTTTCTTTTTTATTTCTCTCAATTCTTCCATCTTCTTCTTCTAGTTCTCTAAGTCTATTTCTCTCATCTCTCACCTCCTCTCTCTCGATCTCTTTCATCACCATCGCTCCTTCCAACACCCCCCTCCCCCCTCCCCCCTCATCTCCCTCATCTATTTCTCCCTCATATCTTCCCTTCCCCCTCTGCCCCAAAACCCCCTAATTCCCATAACCCAAACCCCAAAAAATCCCCCAGAACCAAAATCCCATCTCAGCTAAGGCTAGTCGGTTTGATTGAAAAACTAAGAACCGTTTCGAAATCGATGCAACCGATATCAAGAGAACCAGAACCGAGTAGAACTAAAACCGAGACAACCATAATCAGACCGAACCGAAGATGTCAGTTTCGGTTTCGATTCTCATAATTCAGAACCGTCGGTTTACCGAACCCAACCGAATATTAAAAATTAATCTTCATATTTATATATTTATACATATTTAACATTTTAGATAATAAAACTAATATTAACCTAGCTATATTTTAGATAATAAAATATATTTTATATATCAATTGAACCATATATTAGATAATAAATATATTTCATAATTATTTCAATTGAATCATATACTTATTTTATAAGAAAGGTGAATGATATATTCTTAATAGCTTATACCTTATTTCAATTGAAGCTAATGATTTTTTTGTTAAAACACACAGTAATGTTTAAGGGTTTAGGATATGGGATATAGGCTATAGGGTTTAGAATTTAGTATATTTAAACTCTATGTTTTATATAAATTATAAAACATATGCCATATATAAAAACTCTAAACCCCAATACCTTATTTCAAATTAATCCAATAATTTTTTTGTTAAAACACAACAAAGTTTAGGGTATGAGATAATAAGATTATAA
>QANT01005472.1:0-31373 GCA_003254885.1 Purshia tridentata
GAAAGGAGGAAGAAAGAAAATTTTTTTTTTTTACTGGAGGGGCAAAAAGGGAATAAAAAAAAAAGTGGTCAATTTAACAAAAAAGGTTGGTCCGTATAGCCTGGGCCTTACAATTGTTCACCCTTGTTATTACGACATATAATATTTAGATGCTCTAGTAGGTGGGCCATATGTTAGACTCACAGTCAACATATGAGAACCTGGGTCAGTTCTGAAACAGGTAAGAAAAAGAATGGCTCCATTGCGTTCAAGGAGGTGAAGCCCAAAGCCCAATACCATATTGGCCTTGGAAGCCCTGTAAGACAAGTACATGAGCAACCCAGGTTTGCGCTTAGAATGCCAAGTCTTTAGTAGTCTTATTTGGCGGCTTCAAGGTCAAAATATTGATGACTAAAGCAGTGTGCACTGTGAGTGCAAGCATATATATTATATTACTTACTTGAAAGTTGAATCAGACATTGAAGACTGAACAAACCACAAGGAATCTTGCCATTAAGTATTAAATTGAATGTTTAATGATTTGTTTAAGATAATGGTTGTCACATCACATGTACGTTTAGATGAGATCTGCCTCTGCATGTTAAAATTGCCAACTGCGCCATGCTATTGAAATGCTGAAGCAATTAAGTTCATGAGTAAAACTTCCACAATGAAAAACTCATTGTGTCATCTTTAAACATAAAATGAAAAATTTATTATATTTATCTCAAATTACATAATGAGAGAGATAGGCACAAGAAATGTATATAATTATAATAAATAAGTTTTTTTCTAAGTTTATATTATGTAAGTTGTTGTTGAGTTCAATTTTATCTCAAAAAAGTCAAGAGCTTTATTTGTTAATATAATTTGCATCTTTCGAACGAAGTGTTTTATGTATTATATTTCTAATAAAAATGAGTTTCACTATAAATGTACAATAAAAACTCTATCAAGTGCATATATGTGGCGTTAGAGGCAAAATATCCAAGGGATGTGCCGACACGGTCAGTGCTTGAAGTGTTGGAACACTATATTAAGCCCATTGTGAATTGCAGCATCAAAAGCCTACTACTTCCAAAATATCAAATAAAGTAGCCGAGTAGGGAGTACTAATGTACTATTGGCCACCAAAGTAGGCACGCTTGGCTTGGCCTATTGTGTGAGAAACTGTTAAAACGAAAATGGGTTTTCAATTCAATCCCTCCCCGCACTAAGTAACTTCATAATTCAAGATTAGATTAGTCATTTAATAAGAAAATGTACTGGGTCTGTTACTTGGTAGTGTCTAAACTTTGTTTCTATCCAAACAATTTGATCATTAGAAATGAAACAAGTTACAACTTACAGGACTGAAGATTTTTATTTTTTGTTTGGGGTCAATCAATTCAAGACTGAAAAGATATGCTCCAATTCGGACCCAAAATTCTTCCACTGATGCACTGGCACTGGCTTCATAAGCACAAGTTTCCAAAAATAATAGAAGACCCACTTTATGATGAAGTTGAGGATTATCAGAAACATGAAATTGGATAATCCACCCCCCTAACAAAAACAGAGTAGTACTGAAGACTGAAAAGGGAAAGAGAATGATGAGAATGCAGTGGCTTAATGTCATCCATCAAACACGAATTCCACCACCTCCTCCTCAATCCTCATCCTCATGCCCATGCCATTGTGTGATCTCTCGGTCATATGCCACTCCTGCTAGCTAGCTAGTGCTAATAACTCATCTTTTTTTCTATTTTTTTATTTTTTCTTTTATGATGAGCTTGCATACGTCTTGATGAGTTCATAATGACTCAAACCGATTCAAATGTACATAAACTTAGATCATGCTTATATTAGACAATTCAACATGTCAACATCATAGTATAAATTAGAAGAAAAAATTTCCTATTTTGGTAATGTGGCTGGCATAAGGGGGGTTTAATATGGCACCACCCAACAGAGAGGAAGGCCCTAAACCACTCCTTTTCTGGTTGATGATGTCACATCATGAATCGTACAGAAGTTTTTTTCTTATATTAAAAATATTATATAACTTTAGACCCAAAAAATTTATATATAAGTGGAACAGAACTGGCTCATGCTATAGGCCGCCCCATCCTAGAGAAAGAAATATAAGAGAAGTGTATTTGTTATCCCAGCCCAACCTCAAGCACTAATTCACCAATCCCCTAGGCCCAATCTTACCTCATTCACGTAGATTGTAGGCTTTTTTCAAACTTTCATACTGAGTTTTTTTGTTTTTTTGGGTCTAAGGACTTTCGTACTGATTTGGATGACTTCTTTTGTGTTCATTTTATGTTGGATGACATAAAATGACATAACTTCTTGTTATAGAATCCTAACACAAACATAACATCTCCTGCTAATTTTGCAAGAACCCAAAGTGAAATTTAACTAGTATATAAATCGCTTTTATATGGGCAAATATTTGTGAAACTTCCTCTTTGCTTCAAGTTGTTCGTGGCTCAATTTTGTCTTTAGCGTCTCAGTCGAAAAAAAATGGTTTCTTTAAAGAGCATTAACTCTCCCAATTATGATCCCATAAAAGCTATCATTTTCTCCTCCTTGTCACCAACCAATCTCACATACTCCAAATCATAGAAAACCAAAACTCACACACACAGAGACAACAGAACACAGATATTTTTCATCCATTGATGTTTGCCTTTTACATTGTTCAAGTATGGCTATAAAAGTCTCACACAATTTGGGACTTGGGAATTGGCAAAACAAGCACAACTTCTTACCCAACCATAAAAACCACCGCAACATGTCACTGAACATTAATGGCTGCTTGTCTAAGCTCAACCAAGGCCACTCTTTCTCAGTAATGGAGGACCACAAAAAGCTGCTGACTCTCTCATCCCCGGAACCAGTGAAGTACTCCCAAGAATTGGATGTGGCTGTCAGAGCAGTGCAACTGGCTTGCTCTCTCTGCCAGAGAGTTCAAGACAGTCTGATTTCTAAGAGCAGCGATGACGTCCACTCCAAAGATGACAAGTCCCCTGTCACTGTTGCAGGTCAGTCAATCTGTGACTCTTTCTTGTTCCTTACTCATACTCTTTTTTCTGAACTGGGTCATTGCAGATAGGTGTTAATTTTGTGGGTTGATTGAGATTCGTATAGTGCAGGCACATATGTTCTCTGTTGCTTTAAATTGATTTCAGACTCTGTTTAACTAATTTTTTCTAGCTTATTTTTGGGTATTTACATATTATTAAATGGAAGAGAAATTTGGGCCCATCTATGAACTATTTGATATTTTTTCATATTTGTTTCAGAGAATCGACTAATTATTATGTTATACCATGAGACATTATTGGGGTGTAACTGTTGAAGCGCTTGATTTTCTGGGTTCTGGAAAATTTTAGGCTTGAAAAAGTTATTCTTTAATGAATAATAGTATAATCTATGCAAATTGACCTCTGACGTATTACTCTGAATTTTTAAAGTTGAAAGAGATCATGGGCAGAATGTTATTTCCTTTTAGTAGCAAGTTGGAAGTTTTTCTTCCTTTTTTTTTCTTTCCAAAAGTGCTTTTAAAATATAGAAAACATTATAGTGGTTGCTATTGGGAAGTAATCTGCTATATGAGCAGTAATAATTGTAATCCCAAATAAAAATATGAACTTGGGCAGCTGTTTGGTGGTTTACTAGCGGCCACTTTTGATATGCTAATAAAATAAAATGATGCTTGTCCTAGTCTCCTAGAGTATTTAAAAGATGCCTCCTTTGTGCACTTGAGCAGTGGTTTTAGTTATTTTTATTATAATTTATAAGCCATCTTCATCCATTAACTTGTAGATTTTATGATAAAATGTTGAACCAAGGCACACAACTTATATCAGAACACGCAAAGAACATGATATCTTAGTCCCCATGCTATGTACTTCTTGAATTGCCATGTACCATTTTCTGTACACACAGACTACGGTGCCGCCTTTTAGAGTGAGAATCACTAGAAGGCACAATTTGCATTTTGGACCAAGCATAGTGGCAACTTAAGTCCATATCTGACAGTCTATTCCAGCATCGCTACGTCTTTCTACCTTCCAAAAGAACCTTTCTGTTGCCTCTTTAAGAAGTTGCTGCTGGTATACCAGTTTAAGGTTCTGAGAATTTCTCTATAGAATAACTTACAATAGAGTATTTACCCTGTTAATATATTGAATTTTTAACTTGTTATATTAATGAATGGTCAATCTAGACATGAGAAACCTGCTACAAAGAATAAGTGAACTGCTATTTCTTATTAATGAATGTCAATCTAGTATTTACGCTTTTTAAAGTCTTTTGCTTCAAAAATTATATTTTCAACGGCTAAGGCATCATGGAGCTGGAATTTCAAATTTTTTGTGCAACTTGTTGGTCAATCTTCAATGAGTCAAGCTATGAATCTAGTTTAATAGATATCCTCTCTGATCTTTTGATGCATTCTGGATTGTCTTATTCTCTTGATCGTACCATGTTATTCAGATTGGAGTGTCCAAGCAACTGTGAGCTGGATACTGTCGGAGTCTTTTGGGAGCAGCAATGTGTGCATTGTTGCTGAAGAAGATGTTCGAAATCTGTCCAAGGCTAAGGCAGCTGGAGTATTAGAAGCTGTAGTGAGAACTGTGAATGAATGTCTAGCTGAAGCACCTCGTTTTGGACTTAAAGGTCCGAAAATGGCCCTTGGGAATACAGAGGTTCTTGAAGCCATCAGTAGATGCAACTCAAGTGGAGGTCCTACCGGGAGATTTTGGGCACTTGACCCTGTTGATGGCACATTGGGTTTTGTACGCGGGGATCAATATGCTATAGCTTTGGCGCTAATAGAGGATGGTGAAGTTGTGGTTGGAGTTCTTGGGTGTCCTAATTACCCAATGAGAAAGGAATGGCTTAATTATCATCACCGGTATCATAGAATTATATCTAAGTTGACTCCACCAACATCAGAATCATGGGACAAAGGTTGTGTGATTTATGCTGGAAGAGGTAGTAACGAGGCTTGGATGCAACCACTGCTCCATGTAAATAAGAAGTTAGTGTGGCCAAACTCTGCAAAACCTGTCCGAGTGTCCTCCATAGATAATCCATCATTGGCAACCTTTTGTGAACCAGTTGAGAAGGCAAATTCAAGCCATTCCTTTACAGCAGGACTAGCCCACAGTGTTGGGCTTAGGTACATATACTTTGAGTTCTATTCTCTTTTCCATACATGTTACAGTCTAATCTCATTATAAATCTCAAAGGAATTACATTAACTATACTGATTTATATTCTTCCACTCTTTAAATATAGTTACAGGTCTCCTATACATTCTGTTTTGTGAATCAACAAATGAGTATTAAGCTAAGTCCTATTTTAACATGACTAAAGATGAAAAAAAGTTTTGGGTTATGATGGAAAAAGAGAGGTACAGTAGATAAGTGATAAAATGCAGAATGTCCAGAGCAAGAGAGCTCATGATCATGTTTTAACTGCAGGAACCGGCCATTACGAGTATACAGCATGGTGAAATATGCAGCCATAGCTCGTGGCGATGCAGAGATTTTTATGAAGTTTGCAAGGGCTGGCTACAAAGAGAAGATATGGGATCACGCAGCCGGTGTTGTTATCATACAAGAAGCTGGTGGTGTTGTTACAGATGCTGGAGGGCGTCCACTGGACTTTTCAAAGGGCATATACTTAGAAGGTCTTGATAGAGGTGTAATTGCCAGTGCTGGAGCCAACCTACATGACAAGATCATCAGGGCTGTTGATGCTAGCTGGGACTCCTCTAGTCTATGAGAGGAATGTCTCCTGCTTATCATCAATGAGAACACAACCCTGTACTGTCAGAGAGCATAGGGAAATTTGTATGTTTTTATTCCTTTTTTTTATATATAAAATAACATCAAAACCATCCAGCTTCAAAAGCAACCGAGTTTGGTATTTACTCAGCAATAAATAACTAACGTTCGAGTGGAGAAAATGACCGCATTCTAACTGAAGGGCCTAGCATGCCAATATTAGTTTCTCCTAATTTGAAAGGGGCCGAGGCCCATCTGGAAGCAACGTCACTGCATGGAACCCAATTGGCCCAAATAAGGGAGCACAGCCTAATAAAGAAGAGGAAAAAGAAAAATAGAGAACGGTAAATATCTTTAGGACTATTTAGTATAACAAGTAAAAAGTTGACATGTCGATTATTTATCACATGAGTTGTTGAAAATTAAGTTAAAGTTTTGAAAACAGTAGGCAGTAGGTGTGTGTATAGTATATTAGTATCGTTGAACAAAGCAGGAAATTTTGACTTCTAGGAAATAGAAATGAATGCAATTAATTAGAAAAAAGACTGTTACCTGACTACCTGAGTACAAAAGCATGAATGTTGAGCCGCCTAATCAATAGAAGGCTGATACCACATGGAAACAAGTGAATGCAGAGAGATCACTAGCCATAGATAGGGGGCAATGCAAAACAACATGCATTGTTTTTTCTTTTGTTTGGGAGTTACGATCGAGACATATCTGAATGGTATGGACTCTAATGTCAAATAAGATAAGTGGTCGGCCCTCCAATTTTAATTTCTCACTCAGCTTCCTTTAACAACATGCCTGGTTGTCAAGATCTAATGGGGTTTCACACAAAATTTCTGACAAAAAGAAAATAAACTTAACAGTGACATTCATCAGAGATCCTTTTTTTTTCTTCCCATCTCAGTAGTACAGTGGGATTCAAATTTATTGGGGTAGGGACTAGGGAGAGGGCTCTGGGGTTAAGTAATGAAATTAACTTTAAAATTACTAGTAAGGAAGGTGATCCAATTAGATTGACTAGTTCTAGACTTCTAGGTAATGTGTGGTACCCAAATAGCAGTCCTACGTACTCAATTTTTGGGGTATGCAGATAGAAATTGATCGAAAAGGATGCTTTGCAAATATGACTATATATATAATTATATATCATGCTATATAAAGATTTCATTGTGGGAACCAAAGCTCACAACAAGTCACACCTCAACTCAACTTTTTGCTATCACATTGTCACCTCATTCTGATCTTCACACTCAATAAGCTACTAGTACTGCTATATGAGTTGGCCTATACTATGAACATTATACAAACAGCTCTACGTAGTAGTAAAAAAGTAACCCGTCAAGATCTTTTAAGAATTTTTAATGTATTTATATATCATACGTGACAGTTTTCATTTATCGTAAAATGGTCATTGTCCATCCAAATAGAGATGAGTGTGCGGCCATCACCGTCATCTTTAAATGAATTGTAGATTGGAAGTTACTCAAAATTATTCCATGTTTTCACGTTGCTGTGAGTCTTGTGAGACCAAATTATAGCTCTATCCTGTTATGTTATATTACTGCACTGTCCTTGTTAATTTGACATGTAAATAAAAATTTATGTAACAAATCAGAAACGGAGAGATATGCCTAAAATGAACCGGACATTAAAGACAAGATTAAAATCAAAATCTATGCATCAAATCAGAGCCATTAACAAAGAGTCCCCCAAGAGCATACCATAATTTTATCGATCGTACAGGTGCAGGCATGTAATGAACATATCCAGCAGACCATCATCCTCGAGCAAATGAAAATTAAAGAAGATGTACCTGTGGGTCCCCTCAAGTGGTGCATATCACTTAATAGTTAATACATAGACCAAAATTCATGTGTGAAACTTATTACGGAATACCAAAAATATTTTTTTTATTTATGAGAAAAAGAAGGATCATAATTGCACCCAACCTACTCCCCATTCATGGAGGAGCTCTGTACCTGTCCTCCATAAATGCTTTTTTCCCACCCTCCACTACCCAATGGGCCAATACCCACTTCTATATATTCACTCTCCTTTTGACAAACACTCCCTTCTCTTCTCATCACATCACAATCCCACTAACTGCATCCCAAAAACAAAACAATGATCCCCATAACAACTCTTTTCTTAGCCACTTTGCTCCTCACTGCTTCACTTGGTATATCCTCAGCCCGACCCGAATCCACTGGAACCTTCTCAGCTGAACTCAAGCACTCAAACAACAAAGCTGGTGATGGTGGTGCCAATAATGATGGCATGGGCGGGTTCTTCGGACCTGGAGGCGGGTTTGGCATACCCGGCTTCGGAAATGGTGTAGGTGGCGGGTACGGAGCCGGGTTTGGGGGTCCGAATGGAGGGTACTCTAAGGGTGGTGTTGTAAGGTCTTCTCTGGTGTGTAAAGAAAAGGGTCCATGCTACAAAAAGAAGGTGACGTGTCCTGCTAAGTGCTTCACCTCCTATAGCCGGTCAGGCAAGGGCTACGGTGGTGGCGGTGGTGGCGGTGGCTGCACCTTTGATTGCAAGAAGAAGTGCACTGCTTCTTGCTAGAGTAATAGGCTGTTCCGGTAGCCGGTAATAGTTGCTCTAATTAGTATGTAATATTGTAATGTATAAGCATGTGGTGAAGTTCTACGTAGACCATATAAACTTCTAGAGTGTAAGAGTTTCTACAAGACTATTAATCTTCCCTTTTTTTTCTTTCTTTGGCTGAGTTTCTACCTCTTTGATCTATAGTTAAATAAAAAGTAGTTATTACTAGTAAGTAATGGAGTGGCTCAAAAGGTTTCTTTTTTTTTTTGCCAAAAAGCTTACCTTAAGAGTTTGTTTGTGTTTTTTGCTTGTGTGATTATGTGATGTGATTTTCATTTATTTATGTATAATATTATTTTTTCTAACGTCTTCTTATGTTTTTAGACTGTTTTTAACCTAAATTACTCATTAACATAAAATTAACATTGTTTGTACTGAAAATGGTTAAACATTATTGACATGTAAACTCTTAAAGTGAAGATTTCCTCCATCTCGGATACGTTCCTTTTACAAATGTGCTAGCATTGATGTGTTTAATACAAGGGGGTACAACGATTAATGGTGCACTTTCCACTGTCGTAAAAATTAGCAGTCAAAACAGTTCTTGGCCAAAAAATAGAAAGTAATGTTATATTTTAATGAGTAAAGCAACCTATCTATAATAGCTTTCAAGTAGACCAAGAGTGAGTTTGAAAGGTTAAATATTATGATATTAACCACCAGGAATTGAAAAAATTGCATGGTATATAAGCCCTTGAAGTTAGCCAAGTCGTGAAGAAAGATTGGGAAGAGTGTTAGAATTCAAATAGAAAATGTTTGATTCTTTCCAATATAACAACAAAAACAAACACAGGTTTTTCGATGTAACACATTTTGCTAAATGCGTTAGAATTTAAATAGCCAGATCAATCAGACGAACAAAAATGCTGAAGCTCTCAATTCTGGTGCATTTCAAAATATATGAAGACTGAACTTCTAGTCTATACCCCGGGCAGGCCTCAGGTAATCTGAGACTTGCATGACCGTAGTCTGAGACTTGCTTCTAAAACATTACACAATGGTCAAATAAAACTCTAATTCATAGAATTTGTCGAAACAGCAAAATGAAGAAACATGTTTCTAGCAAGCCTGTGATTCCAATATCCAATACACTAACAGAGGGTAGCACTCAAATCTTCTTATGAAACAGAGGAGTAAATGAGAACAAATAAAAAATAAAGGCTCAAGCAAAATATCTGTATCCGCAAATTCTGTAACTAAGGACATATACAACCTAAGTTAATACAGAAAGTCACCACCCTTTCTTCTCCTTCACAGTGCTGCCCTCACAACTCCTCTTGCACCTTCACGCCTCATTTCAGCAGCTTTCCCACTGCCCCGGAAGTACATGTACACTTGCTGCATATGTGAAGAAAAGAAGTGTAAAGAAAAGCCAAAGAAGTAAGTGCTAAAACAGCACTCAAAGCATTGATTCAACACAGAATAGTATATTTGAATTAGACCTGAATAACCCAGATGCTAAGCACTGATTCAACACAGAATAATCCGAATCCAATGAAGTAGAAGATCTATAAGCAACAAAAAAATAATTAGTATCTTCAATGTTTGGTCTGCCATCATATCATATAATACAACTCATGAATAATTAGTATAATAGTATCTACCAAAGTCAAACGCTAAATATGAATATAGAAATCCCTTCTCTCCTCACGTATTGTAAAAGTATTTAACTATACCAAAATATGATTCAAACTGCTTAACTTCTCTAATAATATAATTATCCATTAAAGAAAAGGAGGCATCTGAAATGTGCTTTACTCGTGTGGGTGGGCAGTCATATACTATGTTGAAAAAGAATATACTTTAGGACCAGCACTCTTACCCCAACCAAAGCATGGTCACTCAGAACATCAATTGCAGCCAGAATGCCACTGTTCCAAAGGCACACAGCAGAAAATCATGAGCAGAAAACAGGGAATATGAATTCAAACTCGCACAAACTGTTCAAGTACATTCCTAATTTTAACCTCCGGAGCATCCACTAGACATGCAATTTGTAAATCCCACAAGCATAAAGCACCCACCAAATAAATAATTCATTTATAAATCATAGAAGATAATAAAAAGTAATATAACTAAGTAGTCTAAGTTTAAGGAAAATGCAAGTAAACTATACATCTCTCTCTTCCCTTTTCCACTTTGAAAGACAGCAGTCAGAAACAGAAACAGAAACAGACGTAATGAAAAGATCAATTAGACTTGTACACAACTCGAAAAGATAAATTGGACTTGTACACAACTCCCTATAAAGGAAAGTCAGAGTGCTGTAACAACATGTTGAAAATATTTATATTTGCAATTCAGTTGAATTTCATTAAGGCTTCTAAAAAGTGACATACGTGAGAGATTTTCCTTTGAAAATTATAGGAGGAGCAACCGCAGCAAAGATGACAAAGCCAATGTGGAGCTGAAGGAAGAAGAAAATAGAAAATGAGTAATAAGTCATGCTACAAAATGAGTAATAAGTCTACTACAACAAGAAATATGAGACAGCTTACCAGATAAAAAATGAAAAACCATGCATACTTAAAAGCACCCTCAGACCTGCAAGAAGATTAAATGAGAGAATTCAAATCAATAACACGGCTAACCATAAATTCAGCAGATACATTATTCCACAGGTTTGAAACAATTACATATGCATTAGCACTTATTTCTGGACAGAGGGCCTTATATAATCCAGATATTTCTTAACAATTTGGAACTTGCAGCAACTGAACCAGATTGATTCCTCATATCATAACTATCATCATTATTTGCTTCATTGGTCTTACATGGTGTCCATGCTTCAGAGGGTTTCTTTTTGGCTTATAAACAAGTGGAATAACAAAGCTAGTATTTTGGTAGGTAAAAAGACGGCCAAGTTTGGTACAAATCGGATAAGTATACCTGAAAACACGGTACAGTGGGCGGTACCACAACACGTAGGATCCAGGGGCCCCTGCTATGAAGTAGATAACAGCAAGGAACCAGATTTTTACACCTACACCAAGATCAGAAAATGATCAATTCGAAACACTGCGGATCGAAAATAAATACTCCAGCATATGCAAGACAGATGCAAAGTAGCTTTTCTCACCTTCCCCCTTAATCCATGCTGTAGTAACAGCTATTATATTCCAGAAAAGGCAAAGAATAACCCCTGCATAACATCACCATTCATCACCAAATCTAGACAGTCTTCCATGAACTTTAGTCTAAAAGTAATAAACAAAAAAAAAAGTAAACATCGCACCACAGAGAACAATTATGCAGCATACCAAATCACAATGGCATGATGAAGTAATGCTAAGAAACAGGGAAACTACAGTCGCTCAGCAAAATAGGTTAGCTTGAGAAGCCAAGTTCATGCAATGGTATATAAAGACCAACACCAACTGCCAAATATCAGTTTTCTTATTTGTGATCATTATAAGTTTTGGGCTTTCATCAAATTTTCAGGTCTCAACACTAGAGCCAACCACCATGATTTCCACTGAAGGGGCGAATAGCCAGACATATTACATCTAATTTACCTACCATTTGCATGCAATTAGAAATTATGGTATGACATACCTAACCACGTTGTAAATGCAACATACTGCACCCTTTGTAAATGAATCGGAATTTCATTTGCAATATCATGATGGATAATTGGAAAGAAAGGTGGCCAATTTTTTTCCTCAAGAACAATTCCAGCTGCAAAACAAAAGGAAGCATGAAAAAACCATAGGCGATCAGCTTTCAAAGGATATCAAAATTTTAATGTGTTCAAAAAGCATTAAACACATTATTTTAATCCAAAAATAAAGTGAGTACAACAAAAAGACAATTCCGAAAAGCAAAAGCAAGACATCATACCTCGTGCTGCAGCATCTTCTTTCCGTTTTACTATCTGCATAGCACAATTAAAAAAAAGTGATTGTTAAAGGGTCAACAATAGAAGAATGAAACAGATCTGCTCTGAGAATATTCAGACGAATATCCCCATAAATCCATCCCAGAAAATTTAAGGCATGTTTGGTATCCTATTTTTTATCAAAAATTTATAAACTTTTTTTTAATTTGAATTTTCAAAATCAATTTTTAAATTTTAAAAATGATGGCAGGAAGAAGTGAAAAAAAAAAGGAGAAAAATGATGTTTTATCACATTTAAAAAGAGGTCTGTTTTTTAATGTTTTTCTAAAAAAAATTTTTGAAAATGGTCTACAAAATTCAGTAGACCATTAATTGGGTTTATAATTCAGTAAAAAAATTCCA
Organism: Purshia tridentata; assembly: GCA_003254885.1. Classification (NCBI taxonomy): domain Eukaryota; kingdom Viridiplantae; phylum Streptophyta; class Magnoliopsida; order Rosales; family Rosaceae; genus Purshia; species Purshia tridentata. The sequence continues at coordinate 12,625 of QANT01005472.1, forward strand.
CGCATTCAGAGTTTAGAATTTCTTTCAAGTCGTACCTCCTCCCGCCTTTTCAATTCAGCTTCCTTGGCTTGGAGTTCCCTCTCCCTCTTCTTCAAATCCTAAATTCAAAAGAACTAAAATTAGGAAAACATGTCATTTTAAATTTCATAACGTAAGTAACAACCTGAAATTTCAAACTTACTCCAGTTGCATCAATAGGTATATCAACAGTTTCGCCAATACCATAAGTGAAATCAGCACGTTCAGGAGGAAGAGGTGAAAGCCTTGAGTTCTTGGCAGGAGCAACGCTTCCAGGATTCTGATAATTTTGTCATACATATGCATTAGAGCTCAAGCAAGGGGTAATAAAAGCAACTATATTTTCTCAATTGTTACATAAACTCATTATTAAGTCTCTATGTCTGATAGGCCCACAGCACATGCTGTGCCTCACCCAACAGGGAGAGCTTACACCCAAAAGAAGGTAAACATCAAATCCAGGGCTGGGATCTAGCAAACCAGTGGCTTGGCCCAAAAAATTTTGACGGGTATTTAAAACATATCCATCAAAGTTAAGCACTCTGTGTAATCCCATTCTCAAACTATTTCCATCAAAGATTTGATGTTTATTAAAAACCACGCATATTTCACCACCACCAACTCAAATTGACAAAAGAAAAAAAAAGTTGCCTAGTTGGATTGAGATCAGGTTATTTTTATATAATGCTTTTAGATCGTAATTTCTAGCGCGCACTGCTATAATAAAAATTCAACAACACAGACAATAAAGCCCTAAAAAACCCATTACAAATTCAAGTAATTCAAACTGAATAGTTGGATAATTTACATCATTCACTTCAATTTCATAAACAAATCCAAACACAAAGAAACACAGATCTTAAATCTACTACAACACAGCCAATTCCGAAAGAATAGATAACAATCACAAAAAAAACCAAGTCAACCAGCTTACTAAAAAAAATTCACTAACTTTGAAACCCCGATTCGAATTCGATCTACAGAAACAGTGGCAAAACCATTGAGAAAGAAACTCACAGAAAACGGATTGACTTCGTCCTCTTCAGCAAAAGGGTTACTATCGTAGCGACCAGCCATGGCAGCGGGAGAGAGACAGAGAGTGACAAGGACCAGATTCAGAAATTTCCAAAAATTGTCTGAGAGATCTGAGAGTTTGCAGAGAATTAAAGAAAAGCTTGTTGGCGAAGAAAAGGAATTCAAATCAACAAAAAAAAAATGAGAGACAAAGTAATGGAAAACTGAGTTGATAATAGATTAATGGAATTCTAGAGAGAGAATATTAGTAAACGGTTGGTTTCTTTAATGTGTTTTCTAGATAGAGAAAGCGGAGGACTCGTCTACTATTTTGTCAGCTTTTGACAGCGGAAGGCGGCTTTTTATTTCATTTTCACATTTTTGGGGGGCAAATATGAAAATTCAGATTTGTTTTTTGGGTTTTGTTCTTATTTTTTTGGATGGTGTTATGCATGTGCTGCTATATTTTAGCGACAATTATGAAGTACCAACCCAAATTTCTATAAACAAAAAAAGAAAAGGAATGTATAAACCAAAAAATATAATAAAAAAGTTGGTCAATTAATCCACAAGCTCCTGTACTATTACTTGGTTGTACCAAATTTTATTGTTATTTCTTATGGTTTTGTATAATATTGTTGTTAGTCTCAAATAAATAACATGGTTTTAATCTTAAAGCATCACACAGGTTACATGTATAACAACTTTACAAGGCCCATGATGTAGAGCAAAGATGTGGAAGAATATTTATTTTAATAAATTAATCCTGTTATTTATTTGCTCTCATTACACAAAATAGTTCTGCTTTTTTATTTTCAGTTGTTAAAAGTGTTTATGGCTGGTTTAAAATAAATGATTAGACCCATTAAGAGCAACTGGCGGCCGTCATAAATGGTCGTTGAATTACCACATTTACATCAAAGTTTCATTCTAAAATAAATAAAGGCAACAACCGGCTTTAACCCAAAACTAGAAGAAAAAATAATTTGGCCAGGCAAAACTAGAAAACTTTAATTTCAAGCTTTCTGAAAAATCTTAATTGTGATCAAAATGATTATTCTTTTTAGCCAAAAAAAAAAAGGATCATTCTAATAATAATGGTTAGCCTACCAGGCACCAGCTGTTAAGACTAAATTTGATTATTATTTCGCTATTCATGATCTTCTAGAAGCATTTAATGTCCATTTTCAAAATAAAACATTTTTTCATATTTTATGCTTAATTCATATTCATTTAGACTTTACTGGGCAGCTTCTTTTCTTTTCACACCCTTCTCCTTTGGTTTCAGTATGCACGATGGATGTGATATTGAATTATTAATATGATCAGACTCTGTTGGCCTTTAAACAATGTGTAGGAGCCCAGTATATCATCCATAATTAATTACACCAAAAACTAAAAAAGCTAAGAAAAATAAAAGAAGGAAAACAACTGGAGCAAGATACAGGAGGCAACATCTGTATTGCAGGGAAACAAAATTTATGAGTAATATTCAAATAATGAATTAATTATGAGTTCAAAGAACGCTACACATACAAACTAGTGAGTGAGTATAGATGATGAGACTGAGAGTGCCTGTGAATGAAGCTGCACTAATATTTTCAACCAGCTCGGACGGTTAGGATTTTTAACTTAAAAAGCTCAATGGTTGTGGCGTTTACGCTGCCTTCTGCGTCTTTGGTCACTTATAAATGGATCAATCCAGTTTGTGTCCTCTTCTACAGCACGATTCCACCGCTCTTTGAAGACTTTAAACTCCCGCGTTGATTGCCTCCTAATCTGCTAAGTCCATATTAAATGTAAAATGGATAGGTTCTCCTAGTTATGAATATCAAACACTACAAATGACCCCACAATATAAGAATACATAAACTATATAACAAACAGCAGGCTAAAGATTCATTAGTCTCACCTCAGTTCGCCCATCATGACCCGAAGGCACACGTTTCTGAATATCATTAAGAAAAAAGTTAACAAGATGGTGTTCAGATTGATACTATTGTTGAATGTTGATGAAAAAAAAATATATATTTGTTTATTGCTTGTTGTGAAGTTTACCTTACTCGACTCCTGGTGATTGGAAACCTGCAAATAGGGAGAGAAATGTTTAGTGCAAGAACAAGGAAAAAAAACTGAGGTGTTGTTAATGGTAAAAGATGAATGTGCCCAAGAATGTTAAGGACTAATCTGAAAACAATTCCACCACCAAAATATTTTTCATTTATGGTTTACAACCAGTAAATATATAGTCAGAATTGCACCACGCAAGCACCAAGCACAAAAGCATAAAAGCGTTCTTGCAGTCTGGGAAGAGGCAGAGAGCAACCTACCTTTTTCGCAGGCAAATCACCCCCTCCCAAAGTTTGTATGCCCTTATGAACAATGTATTCACGGTCAACAACTCCCACCTTCTTTGTACGGTCCCCCTGCAAAATGCCGTATTTTATTTATGGCCACTGCTGAATGTTATGTAAACTGACAAAACATTGTGGATTCAATATAATCACTATATCAATAAAAGATAGAAAAGAAGCAATTTCAAGCAGTAGACACCGTCAGTGCAGAAAATCTCATAAGAAGAGTGACTTAATGGGGTAATTTATCCTAAAACTTACCCAAGAACTAGAAATGTAGATCTTACCTGTGCACAATACCCAAGTTTCATGTCCAGACCCCATCCGTGTACAAGATCATTCTGAACAAAAGAAAGCAGCTCTATGACGAATTTAATAAAGATATTTCCAACTTGGTATTTAACATCATAGTTGTGCTCAGATTTTGTAAGGAGACAAGTCCACCAAAAGGCACAATTAAGAGTTATTGAAACAGCAAGAAGGATTTACTTCATCTTATAAGTAAGACAAAATGTTAGTTGAGGTTATAGTGGAGTTGAATAGGCCAAGATACAAGGATTACCTGTATAAGATGCCAAGTACAATGCCAGGCAGATCTTGAAAAAACTGGAGCCATACCCTCCACAAACCTGCATTTGTTAAATTAAAGACTAACCAAGAAGTCTACGGTCGATTACAAACAACTATAAACTATATCAAAAACTTTAGTTGATTGTAATTCTTGCAATCCAGAAATCAGACAGTTTTTATCTTCATTTTTTACAATGACATTCGAGGAGATGTATAAAACATCATATCCACTTGAAAAAGTAAAAAGGGGATTGCATTATTTCTACTGTTATACACCTAGAAGGGGGGAGTTAATTGTTAGCGTGCTATAGTACTAACCAATAATTAAGAAATCGATGCCCAGTAAACTGAATTATATATCACTATGGAACACTATTAAGAAGTGATTCCTCAATATACGTGCCCATTTATTATGTTCTCATAGCAGAAGATCCTAAATCTAAATCCTTGCACCTAAAACCTCCAAATATTAGTTGAATTTTACGTGTTAGAGTCCTCTACTGTTGGAGAGGCCAACACATGATCAAGTATAAAAAATAAGAAATAATTTCTAGCCCACATCTTAACAGTTTTAACTTTTAGAAATGGTGGTAAACCAAGAAAATTTATCAGGCTGGTCACAACTCACAACTACTCATCACACGGATAAAAGAAGCCAACAAATTCTTCAAACCTATATCTATTGTACCAGTATGACAACTCACCCAGTGCATGGTGGTCCCTGACTTGCCTCTGTACACTTCACACTGCCTCTGATATCATAAACTCTTCTGCATAGAGTGGAAATTTTGAATAAGTATAACAGCTATTTAGAAAAATTAATAAGTAAATAAATAGACTTTAAGACTAGTTGTTTTGAAACCACCATATTCACCTATGAAACTTCTTTGTTCTGGCACGAATTGTAATTCTATGATGTATATCTGTTGAATTTGGATGCAAAGCTGGCTGAGATATCTCCAGTCCTGCTTCTTTCACAATTTGAAGGTATCTGGGGAACAAAATAAAAAATTAAATGATAGGATATAGAGAGAATACATGATCCTGATTATTAGCAAATAAATTCCATATGCTGCCTATCGAACAAAGCTAAAATATTAACACAAAATAAACTCTTTTCAATTTTCACGATCAGTTAACCAATCAAAATTACTTCAAACAAATAATCTTCTGAATCATAGTCCTGACAAAGATGTTTTGGTACAAGTAAGTGCAACGATAGAGCAATGAACTTACAATCAACTGTTATCAATATCATAATGTTTTCTTAAGATATTCCAGTGTATTTACAAATGATACTCTAAAACAACAATTGTATTTCATAGGCATATCATAGGCAAATGTCATCATAGTATGCCTTGCATAAAATGTCCTGGGCACCCACTAATAGTACCTTCTTGGATCAAAATTCTCAACCCCCAAATCTTCATCCCAAAGGAATATGTAATCATAAATGGACACAACATCTGGATGTAGAAAGCGTTTTGCAAACCACCTGAAAAGAACCCCAAAAAACAAAGGAAAAGAAGAAAGAGAAATGAAACACAAATCCAAGAACAGCAAGTAGGACCTGTCCTTTGATAAATCCAACTGTGAGATCTCAGAAGCAGAGAACAGAAATTGCATGATTTTTCATCTCAAAATATGTTGACCACATTTCAGACAGTACATACTTGACAATTAACATACTCAAATATCTGCCACTCTTGGAATAAATTAATATTAAAAAAATCAAGAAAGGGTTGCTTAATGTCTTCCTTCAGTGGGTCTCAAGCCAAAGAATTGCAGAGAATCATGAATGCAACTACTAACTTACCACTTTGTTTGGTTCTGGGCAACTATGTGTATGGCCTCGTTACTCCACTCAAGATCCCACCACCCATCCACACTTCCATCATAATGGAATAGAATAATGGTAAAATTTTCTGGAAGAAACTGAAATTGATAAAATTAGGCCAAGAATGTCACTTGATGGCATTTTGAACATTATAATAGAGAAATGCCTTACCTTTTGCACAATAGTATCAACACTATCCTTCTGCTTAATACCAACCGGAATAGCCAGCAAGTTACGATTACTATAATCATCGACCTGTATCAGAATAACCACCCCAAATCAGAACAAGTTTCTATCTCACCATTTACAAAATAAGTATCCATTACAGTCTACCAATATTCTAGCAAACATGTATTGATTATCTATTAATAAGGATAAGCAGACATGCACGAAATAAACCTACAAACATATGTTAAGCACAAGACAATCAAAATCTTACCTTTGAACTACTTGTCAACCACAAAGGCCTTCGCTCTAAATCTGACCTAGCATGAATTATGCCCCGAGGCAAACCATCCAACCTTTTGGAAGCCACAAGAATTTCCTAGATGCAAGTATAAGAAGAACCTTAGAATATAATGAAAGTGAGACACATGCATCCACATTGGATCATCCAATGCGTGCAAGAATTGTAAATCAGTCTGTTATTAAAGGCAAGAAAAGTTTAATTTGGCAATACGTATACAAGGATCTAAGCAATTACCTTTACTGTATTAAAAGGATGCAATTTTTCTTCCATCTGATAAATGAGAGGAGAAAAATACAATCAGTAGACTGACCACCAGGACAAGCAAAACAGTAAGTTAAAGAATTATGATAATGTCAATAAGCTGCACATAACTAAAATAATTAACCAAGATGAAGACTTTGGGTAAAAATCATGAACAAGTCAGTACATATGCAACTATGTTACTTTAATTTTCTCTAAACCGGTGTAAAATTATGTAAATTGGCCCATTATTGAGTATGATGGTGTCAAAATATTCCAAATATATTTCAGGAAGGTCGTCAGCTTAATATCCTTTCAATGGGTTGAACCTTATAAAGGATGAGTTACTAGTTCAGATAAATATATAGGGTCAGTGTATTGTACCTCCGCCTGCCGATAAGCTTGATATTGAAAATTGGTGGTTCTGTACACAATGAACAACATTACTGTACACACAACTCCCATAAAAGATAGCTGCTTCATCTTTAATCCGCCTTTTCCCTGCACCAGCATTACACATTATAAAAACTCTTGATATCAACCATAACTCTAGAATATGAGAAGGGGTTACTCAATGGCACTACCCTCTGGCTGCATTTGAACTTAATACAACAACAAAAAGAAAGAAAGCAAAATATAGTGAATGATACCCCATCAGAGAAAGCACTCTTTTTCTTGAACAACCTTATCCATGAGTTTGGTGACTTCATAGGCAACCAAGTCTTCTATTTTATTTTCATAACAAGCTGCAGTTCACGCACATCAAACAGAGACCAATATTAGTAGTAATTCCAACCACAACTGCCACCAACCCTATACAAAGTAACTCCAAAAATTTACCATAAACTAATTTTAAAGATTGATCCTATTTATAATCGTGCATCTTATCTGCATGTGTGTGTGTCTAAGAAAGGGTTGAGCCAGGGATGGATTGAATTTCTATTAGTGTGAGTGGAAAGGTCTTAACAGAGACCCAAGATATAATCTTGCCTTTCATGTTTTTAAAGTAAATCCATAAGAGATTGCAGAATATACGAAACTTCAAATAAATGAATTAATTAGTTACTACATCATACTACCCACCCTGAACACAATCAGGTAAAAGAAAAACTACGGTTTTCAAATTTCACCATCACTGGGGAAACTCTCTATACTAGAAATGGATTCTATTAGATCTTAATAAGTCAAAAACGATTCAGTCCCAGCCAAAGAAATTCAATTTTAATTTTTTTTTTAGAAAAAGAAAAATTTGTAGGAGTTGGCAAATAACCTTGAAGAATCTAGAAGCTGATCAATCCCAGAAGAGAAGCCAAGAGAAAACTCACCTCCGTACTTGCTCTGGAAATCGCCGAAAGGAAAAACAAAAGTCGAAACAGAGATTGGATGAAAGATCGGAAGACCTGGAAAGAAAGAATGTATTTTGTCTGGATCGAACTCCAGCTGACGAAAAGACAGTAGCCACTCTCTTACAAAACAATGTCCACAGGATTCGGTAAAAATGAGCAAACAAAAGCACAAGTGAGGGAGAGAGAACAAAGAAAAGAGAGACTGACTGAGCAATGGGGAGAGGAGAGAGTCGACAGACGAACGAGTCGGAAGCGGCGGATTTTGAGGGAGTGAGTGAGCGAGTGCGTGCGCAAAAAAAAGGGACGAAGCAATGGGTTTTGGGCTTTTTCAGACGAGGTTTGGGCTCTCCCGCCGACGAGTGTCACTGTATCAGACACGCGAAACCCCCCCGACCCCCCTGTCTTGTCCTTGTTCGATATATTACACGGGGTACACACTCTCTCTCTCTCTCTCTCTCGCGCTTCTCTCCGTGTCTGTCTTCAATTTTATATAGGAGATCTCAGACATACTTAAACAACCGGTCTCTGTTTTTTATCTTATTACATATAATTATCATTATTTATTATTTGTTTTATAATAATGTAAAAACAGTAAGTGTTACCGTCTGTCTTACTCAAATTTCTCGGGTGGGGCACTTTCAATTTTTGCTTTAATGTCCAAAATCTTTGTTACTGCTCTTTTTTGGGTTCGAAAAAATACAAATTTCACTGATTTGTATAATATATGGAATCAATTATAATTCTTGGGTTTGTGCAAATTAAAGTTGACACAGATTTGTGCAAGAGAGTGAGATTTTTTGCCTTTTTTAGGCTAAGCAATTGATTACTATACTTGTAGCATTCACATTAATGTAATAGACTCTTCTTCTTCTTTTTTTGCGGGGAGATTAATTTGATACCATGCATCAAGTTTTGTCTTTTATTTTCCAAAACTAATGTATCAACCTAATAGCCCAATTTTCTTGGCCTTGCTCATTAAGAAAACTTGAAAAGTCCATTTTACTTGTTAAGCTTAATTACAATAAATCACAATTAATGGGAATTGAGATAGTTAACAACTTGAATTGGTGCTATTTAATTAAACAAAATAATAATAAAAACCAAAAGCGTGGGCCCATTATGGCGAAAATCACCTCCTTACATTATATATACGATTTTTTTCATTTAATATGACAGAGGACAAATAAATTTGAAATCTCTTATAATATTGTAAAGGAAGATATTTTCTTATAAGACAACTTAACATGATATACTCTGAGATTTTCAATTGAGACCATTAAATATTTTTAGGCTATTAATCAAGTTATTCTTGTTTAAAATATTTTCTCATATATTGAGAGTTTGTTCCAACTTCCACTCATAATTATACCACATATAAATATATAATCAAATAGTGTTAAAAATTGTCATTCTTTTACTCTCCCATCAAGTCACAACACATAAGATTGTACTAAAACAAAAGAAACCTAACAATGTAAGAAATGTGAGAAAAAATATATATTATCCACCGAATGGTATGGTTTGACTCAGTTGTTGAGATTGTTGGTTTTTGGTAAAAGCTATAAGCCTTCAGCCAATCAGCTTATAACAGCTACTCCCCTAAAAGGCCAACTTCCAACTAATCTTGGATAATATTAACATATAAAACACGACAAAATTGAGGTCCCGAACAAGCATCATCCATAATTAAATAAAAGTAAAAATAAAAAGAAAACCAAAAAGAAACAGTCCTAACTCTCAAAGCATCGAAACAGCCCCAAGTTCCCAACCCAATCAGCTTATTCCACGCACCTACTTTTCAGCCACGCCGTAAATAATTTACTACTTTTTCTAATATCGATAATGGTACTACGATTTAACCCAACTCTTTTATTAACTTGTTAATTAATATATGGCATGTTTTGATTTTGCTAATATACTTTCAATAATTTATTATACTGAATCATTCTACATTTTAATCATGTTGGATGACATAAAATATAATAATAAAAAAGTTGGTGAGTAAAACTAGTGAAAAGACAAGTTAGTAGAATTGTTGAGATAAAAATATAAAAAATTATGTGACACGGTGACATTTTTAATATAAGTGAATTACGAATTTATATTTTTTAAATATATTATTGAGAAATATACATGTACTCTATAATATAAGTAATTTAGTAATATCATATAATAATGTAATAGGCACACTGAAAAATTACTTGGAGAAAGAACATTATCCAAATTTGTGGATTCCAACCCCATGGTTAGCAATTAGTCAATTACCATGGCATCCACGATGATTATTACTTTTTTTAGTTATTTTGCAATAAGTGTTTACAGGGACAAGGCCATGGTATTGTAATAACGGTTATTAAATATTAGATTTTGGCTTATCAAAATTATGAGAAGAGTATCAACTACTAACATATAATTGTTTCGTCTTTGAATCCTTTATTCTTTTCGATGGTTGACCTTTTTTCTTTAAATTTTTTGTCAGATACCAATGGAATACTACATAATGGACTGAATTTATTTTTATTTTATATTTTGAGTTTGATCCTGAGAAGATGTCATTTGGACGCAAAGCAATGCTTAGGTTTTGTTGTTTATCAAATAAAACACGTCAAAATTATACTCTAAGTAATACCATTGAAAATTAAATAAAAGAAAATGAGTTTGTTTGAGTTAGATTTTTTTGGACCCAAATTTCTTGTAAATTTAGGTTGTTGAATTAAATATCAAGAGTATTGCTAGGGTCATTTGTGGAAATAATCTTAAAGGATGATATAATGTATTTACCATATTTTACTTTGGCAACTCTTCATTATTCTAAGTAAGGTGGAGAGAGATGCATTCGATAAAAATAAATGTAAATATTTACTAACCTCCTATTTAGAGTTAGATTATTTCATAACTTCCATCCTAAATTAAGCTCTTTCAAAACTCTCTATTATGAACTTAAATTCTCTCAAAACCCTTTATCAATCTTATGCCCAGCTATATTTGACTTTTTTTTTTATTGATATTCCAATTATACCCTATATCCATATCTCTCTCCTCTCCTCTGCGTCCATTCTCTCTCCCTCGGGTTCACTTTCTTTCTTCTGCCATGGCTGCCTTCTATTAATTCACTCTCTCTATGCGTTGACCTTTTTTCTCTCTCTCTCTCATCTGGTTCACTTACTATTCTTTGTGATGGCTGCCTCCTTTGTTCACTCTCTCTCCTCTAGTTTAGATTGCGTTCTCTTCTGCGATGGCTGCCGGTGAGACTTGAGTTCCTACTGGAACTCTGCCCGATTCAAGGATCACGTTCTCCACTCGCTCCATCTACATAGCTCCACCACTGAGTCGCAGAACTGACCAAGCATGAAACTCTGCATCAAAAATTATTAAGATGAGGCAAAGCTTATTAGTTGAAGCTGGTTTGTAACTTATGGTGGTCAGATTAGCTGGCACATATCCCATGTCTTAGAATTCTATGTTTTGGTTGTCTGATAGAAGTCATAGGACTGTGTGTTGGTAACATCATAGAACACTTCAATGCGAGAGTTTTATTACTGAAGCCATGTTGACATGTTGTCATGCTGGTACTTTAATATTTTTGTCTTTTCATGAATTTATGATGGAGATGACAAAGTGAAGCCATGTTGACATGTATTTTATGACATAAAATTATAACATAGACAAACTCGTCATTGTCACACATATCTCAAAAATAAAATCTAAGTGCGTTATAAAGCGACCCTACTAAAGTACTACGGTTTTTTAGTGAAGGTGTAACTGATTATTTAATGAAGATGTAACTGTTTATTTAGTGAAAATGTAACTATTTGGTAGGTGAAGGTGTAGCTGTTTTTTTAATGAATGTGTAATTGTTTTTTTAGTCAATGTGTAATTGTTTTTTTATTTTTTTTATAGGTGTGCAAGTTTTTTTTTTTTGAAAAATAATAGTGTAATTATTTGTAGTTATTTTTTAGTGTAATTGTATTTCTGAAATTGAGTTTCAATATAATTAGTTTTTTTAAATTTAGTTTCAATTTCAGTGACAGTGTAACTGTATTGAAGTGTAACTATATTAAAATACAGTTACACTGGGCACGCGTCAGTCCGTGTCAGAGGGTTTTGGGAGAGTTTTTAAATGGGGGGAGGCTTAGAAATTTTTTTTGACAATTAGGGGGTTTAGAAAAAGTTACCCTAAAAATAAACTTAATTATAAATTTATAATATCAAATTATAGTGATCTCATATCAAACTTTTCAAACTTGTTTATTAAGAGAAAGGAGAATCAAATTTGAGTGAGGTGAAAGAAAATTAAAATTTAGAATTTTTGTTGGTTAAGAAAATTTGGGAAAACTTTTGGTAGATAGATAAAGAGAGTTGAGTACAAATGAGTGAAATGGGTTAACCACATTTTCAGCCTTCCAAACTAATTAATGTCCACTCTTCACAAACCGACTTGCAAGCCACGCACTTTCACATCTAATCCCAAATCATTTCTAGAAATCAGAATATATCTCTAACCCACAAAAAAAAAAAGAATAAAAAAATCGAATCTCACCTGGTTTATAGCTTGCCATTTGCCAAGTCTAGTAGCATATATATACCGTCATGTTTNAAAAAATCGAATCTCACCTGGTTTATAGCTTGCCATTTGCCAAGTCTAGTAGCATATATATACCGTCATGTTTATATTTATGATTGTCACCTCTCTCATGTGATGATGTGAATGGGTTATCAACCATCGTTATCCAAATTAACTACTTTTACTTAGTTAGAAGCTAATTATATAGTATGGAATATTGAAATTAGGAAAATTCAATATTGTTGGGTATATCATATGGAAGTTGATTACTTGATCAAAAAGCAAATAAAAAGGAAAAGAAAAAGAAGTTGATTAGCATATATAAGAGTGGTGAGATTGGTTAATTGATGAAGGTGTGAAAGTTGAGGTGACTTGGCAAAATATATTTTTAGTGGAGTGTGGTGGGAATCATCATATATTGGATTTAAATAGAAAAATAGAAATGAATATTGGAGGGGATCAGTTAGTATATCATGATCAACTAATCAAGGCGAAGACTTTGCTGGCCAAAAAAGAAATAAAAAAATAAAGGCCAAGACTTGAAGATGAACGGTTGGAGAGAGTGACACGTACGAAATCAGCTACCAAGTACCAACCTCGCATTTGCGCATTGTAAATTGAAAAATGTGGCGTGCATGATGTGCTTACTATAAACTATAAACTACGGGTATACCCAAAATCATATATTAAAGAAGAGATTAAAGGACTATGTCAAAAGGTGTGGACCAAATGATCGTAAAATAAGATAAAAACCAGTGCTTAATATTATAATTTTTTTTATCATGAACTAACATGAAACCATACCATATATAATATGACAATTGTTTATTGATTATATATAAATGAAATGAAATTTAAAGGGAGCTTGGAAAAAACAAATAAAATGTTGTCATTCTATCAAATTAATTGCCTTGATTAAGAACCTCTATCTGCAGATGCACGATCATGGGTTTGTTAGAAAAATCAACAACAACAACATCAACCATTGGCTGAATGTGGAGGAGTCTCATAACCAAACTTGGTCAATATTCATCGGCAAAATATATAATATCAAAATTGATGAAACATCAAGGTCTCTTTCCGTTTCTAAGATGAATGTTAAATGCTTGGGGCTGCTATTTATCAATGATCATGACGTAATTACCCTACATATAACCTTTTCTCAGAAGAGGATCTGAAAAAAAAAGGATGAAACAAATTTTTTGTTTTGCTTTACTGATCGACGTGCATATTACAGTGTAATTCTACTAATGTTTGAACTAGGGCAGGGGAAAAAAAACTGGAAAATTTTGTACACAAGACTCTATACACCCACCCAATCTTCTGAATCTAGGGCCTGAAGCTATATCTGGGTTTTAAATGGAAAAGGGTGGGAATCAATTTACAGCTACATCTACTTTGTACGACCTCTTTTCCTTCCCTTTATGGGAGTTACATTTTGTTGACTAACAGTTCTACATCCTACTTTTCTCGGGTGACCTGAGGCTGTCTTTTTCACAGCAAACGATTCAACCGAAGGAGAGGAATCGGCATTACCATTGCTGGGTTTCTTACTTGTGTTTGAAGTCTTAGTAGCCACATTTCCAGCATTGGTAGCCTTTCCCGACAACTTGGGTTTACCAGGTCGAGCACTCCGGGGTTTAACTGGAGGATTACGCACTAGAGTATTTGAGGAGAGGTTGGCAGAGGTAGCCTTGCTGCTACAATCCTTAAAATGCTGCCGCAATGTTTTGGTGGTAAGGTCTCTCAGAAGCAAAGCAGATTTGTATTCACGTGTGTTTTTGGAGTAAAACACCAAGGCATTGTTGGCCAGCAGCAACAGATCTCGAAACAGTTCCTTAACTGACATGACACAGTGGCTAGCAATTCTTGATCTTATTGTGTCAAAATCCACATGCCTATGGATCATTTTCTTATATCTTTGTCTCTTCTGTTATCAATATGGTAGGACAACACTTAGCAATTTTATTTCATATATTATGTGACCAATTCCATTAAGTCAACTAAAATTTTAAATTTCATCTGATGGAACAAGTAATAATGTCAATATAGCAACCATCAGTAAATCAAAAAAGGGGGTAAGCTCATTAGACCACTTAACAAGATATAGTTGTAAAGCATCGAATGCCATCCATACCTGGCTATCAAGTCGATGACGAAAGACAGAGGCACTTTTATGCTCCAAAACTGAATTGAAAACATTCAACAAATCGTCAGGTCCATCCTTGGTCAAACCTCTATGGCAATCACCTGCACCAGAAGATACAAAATCCTTACGATACTCGCTGGTTGAATTTTCTGTACACCGCCAGGCAGTTATAGCATCAGCTGAACCCAAAAAGCCACTTTCTCCAATGCTCACTTCCTTGACATCCCTATTACAATCCTTCCTCTTCCTCTTGCCCCTTCTCTTTCTTAGAGTCCTTCCTAGTCCTCCATAGATCTCTACCAATTTCTCGATGCTTGAGACCTTCTCCTGCAAAGAAGGGTGTGAAGTTTCTCTTTTAGTCTCTGTTTCTTCAGCTGACCCTGTACCTGGTATCTGGAATTCAGGTGAGCAGCTTGTCACGGCTTCACATGTGAAACTGCCAGCAGATGGCTCATCCTTAAATGTATCTTTACCAGAAGGGTAATGTCCCTCTGATTTTTGATAAGGAACTGGTGATTCTGTCTGGCTTGAGCCATAATTGTTGCAACCATCTTCTCGTTTCTCAGCCTTGAGAGATTCAAGTTTTGATTCCAGAGACCTGTAACAGCCACATTGAGTAAACCTTAACACAAATCCAAAGAGACAAGATATAAGCAACCGAAGTGCTGCAAGTCTACAACAATCTCATAGAAATGTAGAGCACATTTTCCACTCAAGATCTTGATGACATGTATTTTGAAACAAAATTTGATATAATTCAACCTGTCAAGTTCTTTTCTAATTTAAACCATATCACATGTCAAGCAGATGGCTCCTGGTACAAGGCTCAAAATATTAGTTTCTTGCAAATGAAATGGCTCAATTTAACCCTCCAATAAAATTGGTCTTCTGAACTGCAATGTCTAATCATTTAAGCAGAGTATGAAATAATAAGTGCAAGGACAAATGACCCAAGTTCTTAAAGGGCTCTCTGTAATGTCATGTCTCTAGGATAGCTGGGACTGGTTCGGTATAAATCCAAATTGAGAAGATGCACTGCATTTTCTGATCATTTTCTAAACATAAACATCTTGAGATTAAGGAAAAGGAAATGACTAACCCTATTGAGTCTTCTGATTGTTTTAAAGCTTGTTTCAACTCCTCCATTCGTTTCTTTCGTAGCTCTTCAAACCAAGCCCTAAGGATAATATCAGAAGAAATGAAGGTGAATACATATAATTATAAAACAACTTTCATGTGTGCACAATCACACACACCAATATTAACACTTAATTAAGAAAGTAAAAAAGTCAAAGGGGATGAAAGATCCAAGTAGGTTAAAATTTGTCCTACAAAATGACACATAAAATAGAAAACCATGTGTTAAAATCATAAAAAAATTATGCAAAGCCAAATGCTGAGCACTTCAGAACAATAAAAATCAACTTACTTGCATCCAGAGTATATTTTTAGCAAGTCCTCATATTTGGATTTACATACCTGGATACAAAATATAAATGGTATTAAATTGGATGAACAAAGAATATCTTTGTTGAAAACAAGATATCAGACAGAAATCTGCTAATCTGAACATTTTGTACACTAATGAAAACACTTAAATCCAAAGCCTAATAGAGGGAAAGTCTAGCTCAGCAGAAATAAGTACAAGTTGACAAGTTTACTTGTTTAGCATTAGTTATAATGTTTAGAACTTGAAGGTACAAATTAAAGGCAGCATTTTATTGAACACATCTAAATACAAAGACAGTTAAATAAAAGGATGGAAGGAGTACTACTTCTATATGCCAAGTTAAGTTTACACTTAACTACTAGATGCTAGTATGCTACTACCAAGTCGTGCATATATACTTATGGACTGACCCAAGAAAAAAGAAAACGAAAAAAACTCACCAACTTTTATTTTTAATTTTTAGTTTTTATTCTTTTTTATTCTTATCATTATCAACTTATTTACCCAGTACCCTGTAGGGCTTGTACCCCATATGATCAATCGTAAAAGTATCCTAAAAAGTAAAAACCACGGGTTTTTGTAAAACACTCCAAATAATTAAAACAAAAAGGAAAATAATTTCGAAATTTACACCAAAACATAAACAAAATGTTTTTTTTTTTTTGGTAGTAACATAAACTGATAAACATAAACAAAATATTATGGAGCCAGATATAATTTTTTTTTTTTTTTAAAGCAAAGACCTCGGGCGTGAAAGTGTACGGACAAACGGTTCTGGCTCGGAGCTCCGCGGCCACCTGGTTCCAGTCTCGGGTCCCGTATCTGAGTATGGCTCCAGCCAAGAGGAGCTCAACCCATGTCCCCCACCTATCACCTCCTATAGCCTCCGCCCCCATCTTCCCCATCCACAAGTACGGCTCTGATTCATCACCCACCACCACCACCTTCCCTATTCCTACGTACCCGGCTCACGTTAGCCTCCACCGCCTTCGTTTATGATTTTTTTTAACCAAAAAAAGAAGAAAGGAAAATGAAAGAAACCCAATCGAATGGTCCGTACAGGAGTGAAAAAGACCACCTTTTGGGTATTTGGAAAACGGGTTATTGGAGAAGTGGGGTGGCTTGTAAGGTAGTTTTTGCGGACGGAAAAGCGGTTATAGATGAAACAGAAGGGTGGTTTTGGATGGTTTAGGTGGTATGGAAGATGGGTTTTTTGGTTTTTTTCTCAATTTGGTACTTTAATTATAGCATGCGTGAGACAAGTGGTTGACGGATTCTATTTTCTATTGAGGTCGACAAGGAGAAACCTTAACAAACGAAAAACAAGGATCATAAATAAGTGGAAAAACATCTACAATGAAATGAATGAAAGCTTATTATAAGAACATGTGACATTTGGGTTAATCTTCCTAATCCTAAATGTAGATAGAGAGGTTTGATAAAATATATATATATATATATAGAGAGAGAGAGAGAGAGGGGATTCTCTCCTCTGGTCTCCACCATACTTGATTGCCTCATACATATTCTCTCTTAAAAAGACATGCATGTCCCTATTCTTTTTGAATGTACAATGAAAAATGCTTAATTTGTTCTGACCATAGTTATGCAAATTCGATAATAAATGAAAGAACAAAAATTAGTATAGTTATTGTCATATTGAGCAACACTTTTCTTTTGGTTCAATTTGTACTCGCAAGTCACAATGATGCTTTTTTACTTAAATTCTACAATCTGTGCATGTACATCTAGCAAGTCAAGTCAACATCCCGGCCTTTGTCATTTTACTATTTTAGTTATTTAGGATAATAGACATTGACAAGTTATTTTGGACAAAGACATTGACAAATTAATGGAACCCAACATTGGATGTTTCTCGATCATCGAATAATTCTAACGATGCTTTTGGTTTTGGTTGGCTTAATCTTTGGCCTTACATAATACAAAGTCAGAATTTCTAAATACACACTTTTTGTTTTTCTTTTCTTATGAATAAGAGACAAATTCTTTTCATTGCAATTGGTTTACTTTCTTTGAACTTCATGGCAAAATAATTGGGGTTTGGTAGTCCGTTATTGACTCCTCAAACAAAATTGGCATGAATGTGAATTTGTAGTGGTATTGTATATGAGGGTTTGTTCCTCAAACAAAAATGGCATGAATGTGAATATGTAGCACTATTGTATATGAGGTCTTGTAACAACTAAGCCATCGTTTTGCACTTTTTAGCAGCCAAGCCAAACCACACTATTACTAGTATAGTTATTGTTTAACTTTCAAATGTTTTATTTTAACTCACACTTTTTCTATTTTCTACTCAATATGCTCTCTTTCTTCTATATACTATAATCCTCTCTTTCGATCATTATGTAGGAAATGTTTTAAAGCAGGTGTGTAGATAATTTTTTGGATGTAAATAAAGTTTCCTAACGGTTCTTTTTTCTATAAAAATAGTTTGTAAAAAAAAAAAATTTATTTTGAAAAATATTTTGGTTTTGGTTTTTAGTG
Organism: Purshia tridentata; assembly: GCA_003254885.1. NCBI lineage: Eukaryota > Viridiplantae > Streptophyta > Magnoliopsida > Rosales > Rosaceae > Purshia > Purshia tridentata. The sequence goes on from QANT01005472.1 coordinate 31,144, forward strand.
GATTGAGAAATAGGAACTTTGGAAATTTGGAATTTGATCTCCCATGATCAAGGAATTAAATTTTGATAATTTTATTGAAATTTTCATTTTATAAAATCTCCAAATATTACTGAATTAAAATTATTGAAATTTTTTAAAAAAATTTCCATTGTTTTAGTTAAAATTTTTAACAAAAATTGAAATTTCCTTCGATTTTATCAAAATCCAAAATTTAATTCATTGCCCACGAT
>QANT01005474.1:0-15987 GCA_003254885.1 Purshia tridentata
GTGTTTTTTTTTAATAATTTTTTTATTTTATAATATTTATTATTATTTATTTGTATACATCAACACCATGTCAACATTTAACAGACTTTTAGACGGAGAAGTTGACGAAGGTATGTATTTGCCAAGATTTTGAAGATGGGGTACTGAAAAGTTCAAAAAAAGACTAGAGGTACAAACTTGCAATCCGACCCAAACCTGAAATACTAAATTGCAGTTTACCCTATCCTTTATGTGATAGACCAAACATCCCTCTGCTCCTATCTCTTCTAATTTCTATCCCTAAGACATATGCACCCTCTCCCATATCTGTCATTTCCAAATTATTTGATTGAACAACCTTGGTGTCATTCAGCAGGGTTAAATTACTTCTTGCAACTAAAATGTCATCGACATACAAGACTATGGTGGTAAAGTGTCTCCCACTGACCTTCAAGTATATACATTCATCTACTGGATTTTCTAGAAAACCATACAACCTTATCACTTCATCAAACTTAACGTACCATTGCCTTGAAGCCTATTTCAGACCATAGATGGACTTGTTAAGCTTACACACCAAACTTTCTCTCCTTTCTTGAATGAAACCATCAAGCTGTTTCATATAGATTTCTTCAAAAAGCTGACCATTCAAGAATGCAGTTTTAACATCCATCTGATGTAGAAATAAGTCAAAATGGGCAACCAAAGCCATAATGACTCTGAAATTGTCCTTGGCTGATACAGGTGAAAAAATCTCATTATAATCCACTTCTTCTTGTTGTGTAAACCTTTTAGCCACTAACCTAGCTTTGCATCGATCTATATTCCCTTGTGAGTCTCTTTTGGTTTTGAAAACTCACGTGCATCCTACTACATTGCATCCTTGAGGCAACTCAACCAATTCACACACCTTATTTTTATCCATTGAGTTCAATTCAGAATTTATGGCTACAAGCCAATGTTCATTTTGTTCACTAAGCATTGCTTGTTTGAAGGTGGAAGGATCATTTTCATTAGTCAAGTCATGCTCAAATTCTTGTAAGTAAACAACATAATCACCTTGGAAAGCAGGTTTCCTTTTTCTCTAGGATCTTCTTATGGCTACCTGTTCTAAAATTAATGGTTGGTTCTGTAAGTTTGGTTCCTGATTTTGATGTCCAATCTTCAAGGGCTCTATATTGTTTTCTACAGGGATTTTAGCTAGTAAGGGTGCAACTTCTATACCTTGGTCATTCTGAAAAGTGGGGTCAAAAGGAATAACAACAAGGTTCAGTTGCTCATTGCTATTTTCTTCTATTTCATCAAAATCAAAAACTTCCTATTCAATCCTATCATTGTCATCTTCTAGAAAAATTGTCCCAGTCTCACCAAACCTTGTAATGTTATTTGGACAATAAAGCCTATAGCCTTTAGTTCATTCTGGATAACCTACAAAAATAGCAGCTTATAGTCCTAGGCTCTAGTTTCTTTGCTGCAAGGTTATAGAGCCTTGCTTCTGCTTAACATCCCCAAACTCAAATGTGGTTAAGGCTCGGCTTTTTCTTAAACCATAATTCAAAGGAGTACCGGTGACACTTTTGCTTGGGACTCTATTAAGTATGTAATTGGCAGTTTTGATAGCTTCTTCCCATAAGAATTCAAGAAAACCTGATTTGCACATCATACTCCTAACCATGTTTTTAAGAGTTCTATTCCTTTTTTCTGAAACACCATTATGTTGTGGTGTTCTAGGATTGGTATATTGAGCAGCAATTCCTTCTTGCTGCAGGTATCTTGCGAATGTTTCAGGGTTTCTACCACTCTCATCAAATCTGCCATAGTACTCACCTCCCCTATCTAATCTTACCATCTTGATTTTGCTATCTAGTTGTTTTTCTACTTTTGCTTGGTATACTTTAAAAACCTCAAAGGCTTGAGGCTTTTTTGCTATAAGGTATAAATAGCCAAATCTAGTGTAATCGTCTATGAAGGTTATAAAATATTTATAACCATCATGTGTAGGTTTTGGGAAAGGGCCAGAGATATCTGTGTGGATTAGTTGCAGGACATTGGTACTTCTACTGGTAGTTTTCTTCCTTGCATTAGTTAGCTTCCCTTTTGTGCATTCGATACAAACATCATTCATTTCTTCAAATTTTAAGGCAGGTAACACTTGTTCTTTTGTCAAGCTTAGTATTCTTTTTCTTGATATGTGGCCTAGCCTTCTATGCCAAAGTTTAAAAGAATTTCTCTTATCTGGATTGGTTTTTTATAGAAGTAACATTTAGTATAATACCAGATTCAGCTGTGCAATCGAATTTAAACAATCCATTCTCAAGAGAACCATTTCCAACTAACTCTTTATTATTAAACATATAGAAAATATAGAAACACCAAAATCAAACTTGAAATTCAACTTAACTAAAACACTAACAGAAACCAGCTTTCTCCTTATGTAGGGTACAAAACAAACATCTACTAAATCCAAAAGTAAACTAGTTTCTAATCTAAGCCTAACTACTCCAATGTACTCCACTTGGACTCTTGCTCCGTTGCCATGAACATTTCACCTCATCCTTGTTTGGATGCCTCTTGCTTATGAATCCCTACAAGGAATTAGTTACATGAGTGCTAGCTCCACTGTCTAACCACCAAGAATCATCTGAAACATCTATTAAATTTGATTCAAAACATACTAAAGCTTGACATGTGTTACCTTTAGCCTTTCTGCTGTCTAACCAATGTTTGTACCTCCTGCTGTCTCTCTTGAGGTGTCCATACTTCTTACAAAAAAACACTTGATTCCCACTGGTTTGGTGCGTTTAGGACTTTGGTTATACTTCTTGACATGATTAGATCATGAAGCCTCTGACTTACCTATGTTGTCCACATCCTTAACATCCTGAATCATATTAGCAAATCTATCATTTTTCTCCTTCCTTATGTTCTTTTCATCATCTACACAAATGGCAATTAAATCATCCAGACCCAAATTTTCCTTTTGAGATGTGTAATTGCTCTTGATCTATCTAAATTCAGTAGGTAATAAGTTAAGAGCATAGTGAACAAGCAGAGGTTCATCCATTTTCACATTCAGGTCTCGCAGCTTGCTACCTCAATCAATAAGGTTTAGGATATGCTCCTTGACACAACCATTTCCATCATACCTAGTGTCTGTCATCTTGTTCAACAAGATGCTAATCTCTCCTTTCTCGGATTCCTTGAACTTTTGTCCTACTGCAGCAAGGAAAGTCTTTGCATTGTTGGAGGTTGGTATCCCTCCTCTTACAGATTCAAACATAGACTTCTTCATGACAAGCAAAGCCATCCTATTGGCCTTTTCTTATCTGTCATACTGATTTTTCTCTTCTGCAATAGCATCATCTGTTGGTTTTGGTGGTTTATTGATCCTGAGTGCTATATCAAAATCCATAAAACCAAGAGCTAGTTCCAAGTCTTGCTTCCACTTTTTTAAATTTGTCCTAGTCAGTGTTTCAATTGAATTATAGTTCATTAAGGCATTCACAACTATATTTTAAAAATTTGAAACATAATTAATCTTTAACCCCTATGAAAATCATTATCAGTATGCCTTGCTCACACCAATGGGTAGTGAGTTCATCATACTTGAAGAGCTAAAAGGCAAAAACATGTAAACTTATCTTGTATGAGTAAAGATTCTATCATCAATAGACAGAAAGAACCTTCTCATTCATTACACGATTTACCTTTCACACTTCACCACTGTTAACGACATGAAGAATGGAAACTTACACCAATATGTAGTAAAATTTCATTCTTGGGTCAATTAATAGTGCAAAAATTAGATCAATAGCCTCGAGTTCTGAATTCTTGAATGAACTAAATTGCAATTGCATGTTTATTTGATTAAAGAATTTAGAAAACTTGATTAGTAACAAAAATATGGCATGCAACAATATATGCATATAAGCATGTATTATGCATAGATACAATTATCTTTCTGCATGTGTAAACTAATTATGCATAGATTATTTATATTCAATTATCTTTTAGATTTTAGGCATACAAGCATGGCTCTGATACCAGTTGTTAGACACATAAAACACTGAAAGAGAAACTGGCCTTGAGATGAAGAAGCCATGACAGCAATCCAATAAGCCTAAGATGCAGAACTAGCAGAGGTGCACTTCACACTACTACAGCCTTGATACTCATGTCCTGATATATACATTTGTGTTCTATGAGTACAAGGTGAATCAAGATATAATTCTTGATCATGTTGAGATTAAATCACTCTAAGCAATTCAACCCTTTCCCTCTACGGATCTTGTTCTAGAAGAATTCGATGAAACTTGCAAAGAAATTAAACAGCGAATAAATAAAGGAAACAACACACCAAATTTAACGTGGTTCGGCAATTGCCTACGTCCACGGCGAGCACCCAATAGATTTCACTAACTTTGAGAAGGAATTACAATGATCACACAAATTCTCTCTCACTCTAGGTCTTAATCGATCTCTCACACTTGAGTTTCTACCTCTCTTCAGAACTTATAAAGACTTAAGAANTCTCTTCAGAACTTATGAAGACTCAAGAAACTCTCTTCTTCTTCTTGTTGGTGTTCTTCTTCCTCTTAGGGTTTTCTGAGTCTAAAGAACCTATTTATACTCATATAGGTTTTAGAATACAATTATGGATGAATTAGGAATCATAAAACCTCCTAAAACTAGGAGAAACTTGGAATATCCACATGTGGGACTGGTCCTCTAGCCATGGGATCGGTCCCACAGAACTCATATAGGTTTTAGAATACAATTAGGGATGAACTAGGAATCATAAAACCTCCTAAAACTAGGAGAAACTCGGAATATCCACATGTGGGACCGGTCCTCTAGCCATGGGATCGGTCCCACAGCAAGAATGACACCTTGGGAACTCAGAGGACCGGTCCTCCTAGGTAGAGGACCGGTCCTCCAGCAACTCGACTCTTTAGAAACCTCAAAACGCCCGTGTAGGACTGGTCCTCAAGCCATGGGACCGGTCCTCTGGGACCTCTTTGACCTTTTTCCTCCTTAATCGACTCTCCACCCTACCACGAATCTCTTCCAAACTTCCTAACTTCATCCAAACGTCCAAAGAAACTTCCATGAACTCCCAAACCCCCTTTCAAGCGAGCCAAAAACACAACACATATAACAATAGACTGACCGAATATCATATAATGAATTATCAAATTTCATTCTTTACTAGCTAGCTAATAACTAATTAAGAAGTATATGTCATATATGAAAGTACATGAACTTCTTAATTACTTTGCAATGGTCCTGATCGAAGAAAATGGAACGTAGTGGGTATATACTTGTCTTTTGTATTTTGTGAGGAAATTGTGTATAATATATATATTAGCCGTCATACTTGACTACTGTATGGAAAATATAAATTAAGACAATTCGGGTACTGTTTCATTTTTTATCTTTCTAGCTACACAGAAACCATAAATTAAATGAAAAGATAATGCAGTTGAGTTGATAGTAAAAACATATAGTAGACCATATATTCAGTGTTAACCCAACAAGTCCTGAGATATAAGTACTATCCAAATGACATATATATGTGAATAGTCTTGTTTATTTCTTTGGGCCTTCAATACCTGCATTACAGAAAAATATTATAGAACGCTTCCTTCCATTCGATAAGTACTATTACAATATCATGGAAGCTAGCCTCTTCCCCACACTGTAAACCATGAAGCAAAGCAACTGAGCAAGCAAGTGAAGGCTTTAACACTATACAAACAATACGTGATCCACGGCCTCGTGGAAAAGTTCATACACTACACATAATAGCTATCCAAACTATATCAGGAAACATTAGGCACCAAAAATTAGAACAGAGCCAGCATTACAACCATATTATTACTTATAATGTAGCATACAGTACAAAGTAATATTGTTCAAAAGGCATATTATGTCTACAACAGAAAATATATGGATCCAACATATATATTACACAATATATATATATAGTAGACCATAAGAAACATTTTGTTCACCCTGATTTGAAAGACAATTGAGGAACTTCATGGAAGGATGATCCCGGACCACCATCCAAAACTAATTACGCTGTTCTGGAGGAACTTGTAACGACATCCCAAGGCTCAATTGGTTCAGTTCTAACTAATTCAACCTCTTCATAATCATGTACTTTAACATTAGAAGCTTTTTCTGACATTTGGATCCCTTCCAATTCAGCAGTGACTTCTCTCATTGTAGGACGCTTCCTTCCATTCAAACTCAAACATCTTCTTGCAAGGTTAGCAACTACCATAATATCTTCTTGAGATCCTTCCTCCACAACTCGAGGATCAAGAATGTTAAGTAGATGGTCATCCTGCATTGAAATAATGAAATATGTGGCAAGACTTCTGCCTTCTTGTTCTGACCTAGTGAAAGAAATTGGTTTTTGTCCTGTCAAAAGCTCAACAAGAACAACACCAAAGCTGTACACATCACTTTTCTCTGTGAATTGGCTTGATTGGAAGTATTCAGGGTCCAAGTAACCAAATGTGCCATGTACACGTGTGGTCAAGTGAGTTTGATCTATTGCAACTGATCTTGAAGTTCCAAAGTCTGCAACTTTTGCTCTGTATTTTTCATCCAAAAGTATGTTGGTAGACTTGATATCCCTGTGAAAAATGGGAAAGGAAGCTGCAGAGTGCAAGTAGGAAAGAGCCCCCGCAATTTCTGTGGCAATTCGTAAGCACATTTTCCATGTCAGTGAAAACTCCTCAATTTGTCCTTGGATATACTGAGAGAGTGTTCCATTTGGTATGTATTCATAAACCAGAAGAGGAACTTCTGTCTCTAAGCAGCAGCCCAATATTTTAACCACATTCCTGTGATTGATTTGTGAAAGAATCACAACCTCATTGATGAACTCTGAAAGTCTGGATTCATCCACCTTTTTAGACTTTTTTACAGCAACAATTCTTCCATCTGCCAACATACCTTTGTAAACAGTACCTTGACCTCCATGGCCAAGAATTCTATCATTGTTAAAATTGTCGGTGGACTTCTCTAACTCTTTTGACTTGAACAACTTGATTTTCTCAACATTGACTTCACCTGATGATAATTGTTGCTCCAATAATAGATGAACTCTGAAAGTCTGGATTCATCCACCTTTTTAGACTTTTTTACAGCAACAATTCTTCCATCTGCCAACATACCTTTGTAAACAGTACCTTGACCTCCATGGCCAAGAATTCTATCATTGTTAAAATTGTCGGTGGACTTCTCTAACTCTTTTGACTTGAACAACTTGATTTTCTCAGCACTGACTTCACCTGATGATAATTGTTGCTCCAATAATAAACCACCATTTCGTTTGAAGAACAACTGCTTGCGTTTGATGTTATTCTTTTTCTTCATGAGTCTGTATCCTAACCACGCGGCAATAAGTAATAATAATAGTCCGACACCAGCACCAAGACCTGCATATATAACTAAGTAAAATGATAAATGATATACGAAAAAATTGCAAAGTCAAATTTATATGGATGCCATACCTGCAAGCACCAATTTAATTTTTGTCTTCTTATGGTCCTCGTAGCAATCGTACCAACCAGGACGGTTCATACACTTAGTCCCATTCTGGCATCGATTTTGCTTTTTGCATTCATCAATGTCTAAAATATAATGACAAAAAAGATACAAAGAAAATGAAAATTATTGCTAACATTATGAAATATTTATTTTTATAATCTAACATGTACGCATAACTTTCAAATTTTCAATCCAATGAATAACCTTAAATTTTTTTTGTTTTCCATTTACAACTTAATGAAATTTACCATTATCTTTGAAGATATATAAGAAGTGGAAAACATTAGAATTAATAAAATTAATGGCAACTAATTTACTATGGTAAATAAAAATAAAATAATCGGTTTATTAGATTGTATTCTTTAAGAAAGATAATTTTCTAACATAAACCTAATGGATATTGGAGATCTAACTTTAGTTCTCTGACTAGTCATGTTAGTAGCCAATAATTTAATGAATTACACATTAATTAGCCTCATCCTTTAATGTAAGCTGATGTTGATTTTGGTCTTTTTTAGTGGTCATTTACAAAGTTACATGTATATATGTTAAATTCAAAGTTATATGTATAAATGTGTAAGGACCAAAATTGCTAATAGACAAAAACCCAAAAACTAAAATCAAAATTTTGAAACACGAGGACCAAATTTGTTTTTTAAAATAAAACTCAAAGATCAAAATCAAAATTTTAAAATCACGAGGACCAAATTTGTTTTTACAATAAAACACAGAGACTTAAATTAATATATTTACCCTAATTATTTATTTATGTCTAAAACAATGCTACTTTGAGGTTTAAGGGTTAAATGTGAGTGTAGGAATATTTAATATAGAAGGTTAAATTTAACTCTAGGTAGTTTTAGATTTGAGCACAAATCAGAATCAGTATATAATTAAATTGCCTTTCTTCTTATTTTTAAATTAGAGTTGCCAACTGAGTTTTCTGTTTTAATTAATGATGTTTATTTGCCATAAAAAAAACAGAGAAAAAAAAAAAGGATAAAGATGTTAATTGAGACTTAATTACCTTGGCAAGGTTGGAGAAGATAGGGATTTCCTTCAAAGCCATACGGGCAGTAACAAGCTATAGAAAACCTTGATCGATTGTATGCTGAATTGTAAGTATCGCAAAAGGGTGTTGGGTCAGCAAGATTATGAATCCTCGAAGAGTCATAAAGAAATTTTCGAAATAATTCTGCGGATGAATTAGTATCGTTGAATAGTTTCCATGTTAGCACCACAGGAACGTTGACCATCTTCTTGATGGCTCTAAAATTTGATGCATTGGGCTTTGCAAACCAGTCTTTGTCAACGAGGAATGCATAGTTGTCACAAAGATTGGACACGAGTGAATCGTTTTGCTGTAGTATTCCAGCGCTGATAACAGTGAGATATGGCGGAATGGTAGTCTGGCAACAGTTGACACCAGTATCGCAGCCTTCATATGAACTACTAGCATTATTTTCACAGAAGGACATGCACCCACCGACGGTCAGATTATTCGAGAAAACCCCGGCAAGCAAGCCGCAACTGACAGCAGTGAATATGTTGTAAGTATGAGAGTAGAAGAAAGGGGTTCCCGTCAAATCTGCCCATCTGCTACTATCATTTGTTTCGTTGCAGAAGAAAGTAACAGGGCTGTGAACCTGAAGCGTGCGATTATCAACAGATATACTCAGCACCTGCAGTCCGGGATTGATCAGAAAAGGTTTACTGTTGTTTAAGCATTCTATTTGAAACCATTCGTTCAAGTAACAATCTTTGTTGGGTCCAATGCCGAAAGGGTACGGGATCGTAACATTTCCGCAAGCCGTTGTGCAATTAGGCTTTCCTATCGGTGGTTCTTCTTCAGGTGGTGATGATATTGCTGCTGCAGTACTAGTTATGCGCCATACATATGACAACAGAATGAATATCACCATGTGATGAAGTAGCAATTGCACTGTTATTGTCATAATTATGATCTTATATTTTGTATTTCGCAGCTATCTGAGAACTTTGAACCCAATTATATATAAGTTGTTTACAGTACAAAATTATACATGAAGGCGCGCTGAAGCTTCGCACCTTCTTGTGCTTCAGATAGAGAGAGTTTAAGTGTTGCTTTCAAGCCACAAAAAAAATATTATATTATATATATATATAAAGAGAGTGAACTATTAAGTAATCCTTAAATAAGTTTAGTTGAGCTTCTATGCGTAGAAAGAAAAGAAAATTAACTTTCAGATGAAATAATTTTATATTATATATATATACATATATAAAATAATGCTTCTTTCATCCACATACGTAGATTCGAATCATTCATATTTAGTAGGAATTGAATTTTGTACTGTAACTTTTTTATGCCAATTATAGGAATCTGGGATTCTAGTATATATAGAATTTTTTCAAAACAAAATTTTAGTATAAGATTAGTATAAAGGATTCCGGTATAAGATTTGGAATGGACCAAATGTGAATAACCCGATTGTGGATTTGAAAATCTATGTATATAGATCTATATATATATCCTTAATTTTCTAGAGCAGATGACTATCAATTTTTTTTTTCCGGATTTCTGGTGTCGAGTGATTGACAGCCACTGTCGACTGCTCGACACTTGTTTTTCTGCTTTGTAAAAGTTTTTACTCTGTGATTAATTAAAATCCTAACATAAAACAATACACGCACCCTATATGATGGTAAACCGTAGGGAAAATGGGTAAAAAATGGCAGATGAAGCAACGTTGATCGCTGCAAGAAGTGATAGTTCGTTTTAATAAAACAGCACCAACCACTCGGCGCCACTGCCAATAGCACAAAAAAATAAAAATTGCAATCATTCGCTCTAGACATTTCTTCTAAATATCAAACCTCATAGCTATAGCTAGATAAGAAAAGAAAACGAAATTGAAAAATGAATTTTTACAAAAATGAAACTAAAATTGACCAAAAACTGAAGATATTGCTTTGAAACTCACTCTTTTTTCCTCGAATGGTAAAATAAAAATGTGATATATATATACATATATTTTTTTTTTTACATTGAAGGGACACAACTTATCAATTGTGGTGTATGTATATAATATATTAAAAAGTATTAATGAATGGTCCCTAAAAACTTTTCGGAAGACTCAAAAAGTCAAAAGTGATCATATATTTTTTTTCAACTCAAAACTCAAATGCACCTAAAATTATGTTGACTGCGTCTGTTTTTAACAAAACAGTGCCGAGCACTTGGTACTGTTTACCGAGTACTCATTACTGTAGTGTAGTCTAATTTCAAGTGTTATTGCAGTGCAAAAGTTTTTTTTTTTTCTTATTTTCTATATGTTTTTTTTTTGTTGAGTCTTATTTGAGTGTATTTAGGCATAATTTAGTATGCTAGCTTTGGTAAATTTATAAGGTTAAAGTTTAGAATTTTGAGTTTTTGAAAAGATATATGTGTAATTACACTAAAAAAAGTGCTATTGCAGTGCACACCTAGCCCTCGGCACCTTTTTTTGTCTTTAAGCGTGAAAATCCTCCAAATGGGGTAAAGTGTAAATTAGAGACTTTTCAGTTGAAAGCGTCGTAATATATGGGCACATGTATTTAGTTAGCTGTCATACTTGACTGAAATGATATTAGAGAATTGAAGTGTTTCTTTCTATACAGCTACATGAATACATGTTATATGAAAAAATAATGCCGTGAACTTATTAATACATATGTTGAGTTGATATGGTGATGAATGCATGAAATGCGCTTCTCTTTGTTTAATATTAGGAATACATAGGCCTAGGCGTAGTAAACGATGAAATTAAAATACATTTATACAAAGGGTTTGATTGAATATAAGATAATGGCTTTAATTTGAGGGCCTGTGTGGACTAACATTGGTCACTATCAGTAGCTTGTTTTTTTTAAGAAAACAACACAACCATTGGCTTTCACATAATTATTATAGTAATCAATCACTTTAATATTATATATATATATATATAATATACATATAGCTAGTCGTGTATGACTTGTATGATAGTATCAGTGTTATGAAAAGTCGACCTTGAGAAGCCGTCCAAATATGAGGAAATATTTAGTTAAAGGATTGTTTTCCATCTATTTATCATAGCGCTCAAATAGGAGAGATAGATTAATATTTTAGAAAGAAAAAAGTTTCATTTTGTTTCTTTCAGGAAAAAAGGAAGGAAAGTTCATGAGTTTAATTGTAAAGCCACAACCAACTGACAAGTACGTGGTCTTAATTAATTATAATATGAACTCATCCTAGTGCCTATCTATATTATAATATGAAATATTCCTCCCCGATATATTGAAGAAAAGGGAACAAGTGGACTTTAGTAAACATCGTTATTAAGACAGGAAATGCAACAGTTGAGTTGATATGGTCGTGAAGGTGAACATATAATATTGGCTTTGTTAACCTATGTGCACAATCATTACCTTTCGCATAGTATTCTATCACTTTAATATGTATAATATATAGATAGTTGTATATGACGTGTTACAAAAGTCAATCTTTAGAAACCGTCCAAATATGGGAAAATTAATATTGGGTGACTTCGCGTAAGACTCATTTTCAGCATTCTCTTTCCTCTAAGGTCCACTTAGAATTTTTAGCCCTTTACTTAGAAGACAAGTGCATGTGGTCCTAGTGGTTCATTTTTGTCTTTTTTTGAATTTGCCTAGCTTTGTACGTTGCTTTTCCACTACTGTTATTTGTACATCAACGGTGCAGTTGCCTTTATTGCTCTTCAAATGTGTACTGAACGGTGCGGTGCGATCTAATCTTCTTTCTTGTTCCCTTTATCCTTTTATATTCTTCTCCTGTTAAGTTATCCCACCATCAGACATCATCTTCACCTGTTTCTTCGATTGTCTGCATTTTATTATTCCATCTGAGAAATATTTCTTCTATGAGGCCACTCAAATGTGGTATTGGTGTTGATGGAATTTTTTTCACATGGGTTCTTGTATAGATGTTCATGGTAGATATCTGACAGATAAGATTGAGAAGTCTATTATCATACTGATCATGTTGTACAATATGTGCTCCTCTGTAGGCTTCAAGATATTTTTGGCTGAATTCAGTAAAATAACAAGGAGGCATTTGTATACATTCTGAAAAGTTTGTCTTGCTGATAATAATCTTGTGTATTGCTAGGTCTTAATGTACACTGTTTGGAAATCATGCTGGAGGAATACTGTTAAAATCTAACTGGATGGCTCACCATTACTGTAATAATATCTGTACTATATCTTTAAGCTTTTGTGGAAGAGATTATGCATGGTAGTTTCTTCTAATGTGCATTTGAACAAGAAAATCATAATCCATAAGGAGTCATGGTGTGACTTGAATGTTTTCTCTAACTGTTCCATGTTTGAATCTAAATGTCCATTCTCTGAAGTCTTACATGTTCAATCTAGCTATTGTTGTGTTGTATTGTACTTCTGTCTAGTCACAAGTACATTCTCTCTGTGTCAAATGATTGCATCTTGGAATCTTGTATGTGACTATTATAATCTCTGGTCTAGGATTATTAATAGCTTGAAACAACTGTTCTTGGATAGCTAGTTGTCTGTGCACTTCTACTGAGCTGTTTTGAAATATCATGTGCTGTTGAATGTCTTGTGGCATCAGCTTCATCCATTCTTTTGCAAGTTCTTTGAAAAAAAACTGATTTAGTAGTTTTTTTCTATTTCTTAAATATTTATTTTTGGCTCATTAGGATTTTGTACATCAAATTCTTCAAAACTAAGCAAATCACCAAGTTCTTTGGGCTTATTAGCTTCTTGTGAAAGCACTATATTGCTTGTGATTATTTCATCTACAGGTATTAATGGCTCAATAACGTTTTCTTTCATTCACTCAAAAGAGCTATTGCTCATGCGAATTAAGTTCTTGATTTTCCAAGTTTAACACATGAAAATGTCTCAAAAGTTCTTTGTGGCTAGTGTGTAGCCTAAAAAAGTTTGTTTGTAAGGTTGAAAATTGGTTTTGTAATTTTTTTATGAAAAAGTTCTTCTGCAGAATTGTTCTAATGCTCTTACTAATTTTTTTTTGAGTATTGCTCAAGCTCCAAAAATTGTCTAGTAAAACCTTTTTTTTCTTCTACCAAAGAAGTTGTTTGATACTGAAACTTTGGATTTCTAACTGCTTGAATACAAATAGTATTAAACATAAAAGTTTTGCAATCTGGAAATCCTGCTGTTGTTCTTACATTACTGTTTTGTGGATAACTATCAGATGCTCTTTGACTAGAAGATGGTCCAAAAAAATCCATATATGTTATTGAATAATGCGTGAAAGAATATCAGCTACTGCATTATTTGAACCTTTAATATGTTCAAATACTGGTTTAAATCCTCTATCTATAATAATATTAATAAATAAAACCCATCTTCGGGCTGCTGTTTGTTAGTCTTAATTTTATTATAATGAGAAACAATATTTTGACAATTAATTCTAATTGTAAATATTTCATTATGCAAAAATAAAGAAAATAATTCAATTGAATTAATTATTCCTAATATTTCTAAATTAGTTGCTGGTAATCTAGCTTGTTGTTCTCCAAATTTACCTGAAGCATATCTACAAATTTGTTCTTCAAATTTGGAGGAGTCTTTGTTATTCTTTTGATATAGTATACCTGCCCATCCAATGGTTGAAGCATCTGTTTCAACAATTTTATAACTCTTTTCTAAAGGTAATATTAAAAGTTGTAATTTTGTCATTTCCTTTTTAATTTCTTGAACTAATTTAATATCTTCACTATTAAATTTTTGTCTAGTTTTATTTGTTTTACTGTGTAGTACAGCTATTTTTCTTCCTAGATTAGGAATATAATTTCTTGCATAATTTAATAATCCTACAAATACTTGTAATTGTTTTTTTTATCTTCTAATTTATCTGGAAATTCCAATACTTTTTCAACTATATGTTCTTGTAATTGAATTGTTCCTGATTTAATATACACTCGTAAAAATTTAATGTCTTGTTTTTCAATTTCTATTTTATTTTTATTAATGATAATACCATTATCAATAAATTCTTGTAAAAGAATTTCAAGATATTTTCTATGTTCATTTTTTTTTTACTATGTATAAGAATATCATCTACATATATACTACAAAAAAAATCATATTTCTTAAATATTTGATCTATCTTTCTTTGAAATATAGATAGAGCATTCTTTAATCCAAATGGCATGACAAGCCATTCAAAATGTCCTTCTGCACAAGTGAAAGCTGTCCACTCAATTGATTCTGATTTAATCTTATATCTTGTGTTTTATTTATTAATTCATCTTTATTAGGGATTTTTTTAACTATCTTCATATGTATTATCAGTTAATCTTCCATAATTATACACAATTCCAGCTTTTCCTCTTTTTAGTTCTGAATGTTTTCTTACAATAAATGATATTGATCTATATCTAGATTTTGAAGCTCTAATTATTTTAAGTTTAAAAGTTCTTTAATTTGTTGTTCAAATTCTTATTCATCTATTAAATTACATGGGAAATGTAACGACCCGTACCTTCCTAAGTGAATGTTAATAGGGCCTAATGTTGACTTTTGGTTCTCACAAGATTTTAGCTTTGACTTTGGGTCCGTTAGAAAGGTCTTAAGCTCACGAGTTCATTGACACGCGGCAGGGGTGATTTAGAGTTACGGTTAAAAAGTTATGAACGTGATAAAAGAGCTCAAGGTTGACTTTTTAAATTATTTGGAGTTTAGAGTTGACTTTGACATGGTTGCGTAGAGCTCGACTTCACAAATTCGTAGACACGTAGCATGCGTCGTTTGGAGCTACGATTTGTGAAATACGGAGGTTCAAAATGAGGGGCAAACTTGTAATTTTGAGGAAATGGCATCTAATATTCCAGAAAATTCTGGAATATTCCTTCCTCTCTATATCTCTCCCCTCTCCACGCGCAGGCAGCAGGAAGAAGCTCAGCCCAGCCCGATACCCCACTCCCTCTCTTCCCTGCGCGACCCCCCAGCCATTCCGGCCACCTAGACCCACCGGCAANTAGTCGCCGGCCAGTGACCTCCCGACGCCCCAGCCCCTTCCTCTCTCTCTCTCCCGATCTCTCTCTCACTTGTGCACGACTGGAGCTTCCAGCTCCAGCCACCTCCGGCGACGGTAGGCGACGGGACTGGCCAAGAATCACTCCCCAGCCGCCGGCCAGCCACCTCGATGCTTCCCCATGACAGCCAGCCGTCCCCTGACGCGAAACGACGCCGGAAAAGCACCCAGCCCGCCGCCACTTGTTTGTCAATTCTGGCCAGATTCCGGCGTCAATTTCCTTGATTTTAGGTGGGTTTTTCTCCTCTTTTTGTGGGCTTCCTTTCTCTTATTGTTTGGTGGTTTAATTTTGAGAAATTGTGAGAGATTGAATTTGGGGGTTTGAAGGCAATTTCGGGTTTTGCATGGGTGTTTGAAATTGAATC
>QANT01005475.1:0-55099 GCA_003254885.1 Purshia tridentata
TGTCTAAAAGAACTAGAAGAGTTAAATAAAATTAAAAAAATTAGTAGGCTACTAATTATAATGGAGATGATAAAGAGAGCTAGACCGAATAAGAAAACTTGTAAGCACCGGCATTGGCGAGAGAACAATAAAACAGTAAGCTAATACCAACAATTTTTTTTTTTTTTCGTGGTGGGCTGACCACTTATCTATAGGGGGGTATAATTTTTTTTTTCAAAAACTTAGGGGGTGCTTTAGCCCACCTAGCCTTCTAAGGAGATCCATCACTGGACATATATATAATTTTAAAAATTATTAATACACATACCAACACATTATTTGATATTTAATAANAGTAAATGTAGAGATTTTATTAAACAGGGGTATTTGTGTAATCATAAGATGGTCAATTCAGCAAACTTTTTGAATTTTAAATTTAGGGGTGGTCAACTCAGCAAGGGTGGTTAACTAAGCATATTAGGATGGTCGGAATAGACTGGGTCTTTTTTAAATTGTGGGTAATGTAGTGAGGTGTAGTTGGGTATGAAAATGATTTGGGCCAACCTTTCAGCCCAGTAAGCTTGGCCCATAGAGACAATTATAGGCCCCAACACAAGACCAACCACTTCGGGCCGTCCAACATTCTTTTCTCTTCATTACTTCCCCGCCTCTGGCCACCAGCCATCTCCACCACCTCCACCTCCACCTCCACCTTGCCGTCAGTCCGTCACTCAAAGTATAGCATGCAAAACGATGTGGAAGAGAACCATCCACATCCCTTACTGCCACGTGTCCCTTAGGGAATATTCTAGAATATCTCCTCCACCGCCTTCAAACGCCGGACCGCTTATCCGGGTGTCGAACAACGTGGCCAAATTGGGCCCTCCTAAGGAAGGCCCAAAGCCCAGGCAGCTCCTCTCCTTGCCGCCTTTCCCCGGTTACCCTT
The DNA here is from genome assembly GCA_003254885.1 of Purshia tridentata. Classification (NCBI taxonomy): domain Eukaryota; kingdom Viridiplantae; phylum Streptophyta; class Magnoliopsida; order Rosales; family Rosaceae; genus Purshia; species Purshia tridentata. The sequence continues at coordinate 926 of QANT01005475.1, forward strand.
TGCCCGGGAAGAAGCCACAAAACGACGGCGTCTCTTCCCGACCCGCACGTGTCACCGCCATCAGTTGGGTCAAGTATTACTTCGATGACATTCATGACATAGCCATTCGGTCCCATTTCAACAAAGGCCTTGTGAGTGGACTACTGGGAGTGTGTTTTTATTTTTTATTTTTGGTTTGGAAATATTGGAAAATTAAGTTCAGAACTTTGAAGTTTGAAGTCTGAATTTTTTTTTTTTTGTCATTTCAAATTCTGTTTGATAGGTTCAGATGGAATGCCCAAGTAATATTAAAAAGGAAGGACAAATTACACCTATGAGAAAGGTAATGGTGCTTGCTCGGTCATGTGGGTTTTTTGATTGCATTTGATTTGATTAATATATGTGAGAAAACAACATTTCCACCAAAACCTCTGTGTGTTTTTGATTGTTTGTGATGTGCTTTCATGTGGGTTTTGAATCTTTTGATTGATTTGCAAATAGATTAGGCCTGGTGAGGTCATGGAGGCAGGGGCAAGAGTATATGTGCCAGTGTCAGTTGCAGAGAGTAGGATTTCAAGGAGATTCGACTGCATACCAAGTGGAACATTATACCCAAATGCTGATGAGATCAAGTACTTGCAGAGGCTTGTCAAGTACAAGGCATGCCTGAAGTTTAACTCTTTATCTTTGATGTTTTAGTTTCTGAATTCTGATACTCATCGGTTACGTGTATAACTGTATAAATGCATGGGTGGGCATCTGTGTCTCTTACCTTTCCTACGTTAGTGTCTTGTTTTCTATTATCTTGTTTTTTAGTATGTATGAAACAACCAAATTTAATTGATCTATCTGCACTGATTTATTTTTTCAGTGTTCTTTTTTTTTGGTCATTTTTTCAGTGTATTTATATTTCTGATTATTGGCTTTTTGAAATTTCAGGACTCTGCTATATTAGTGCTGAACAAGCCCCCAAAATTGCCGGTCAAGGTTAGAATCTATACACTGACATTCTTTGCGGCGTCCACTGCTTTATGACATCAGCATATTGTGTAACCATTTGATTTCTGTGCATTGAATGATTTTGATAGGGTAATCTTCCGGTTCATAACAGTATGGATGCACTGGCAGCGGCAGCATTATCTTATGATAATGATAAAGGTCCTAAGTTGGTAAGATTTTGTTTTAGATGACTCCTAAGTCCTATCAAATAAAATTTGTGCCTTTATTTCGTAATTACTAGCTTTGCTATATTCTAGACTGTTCATATCAGCAGTCTTGGACACTTTGGTTTTCCTTTGAACTTATTTCATTTTCCAATATATATGGCAGTTTCTAACTGTTAATTTTGAAGATCATATTTGTTTGCTGTTCATATGCATATTTTATCAGGTTCATCGCCTTGACAGAGAGAGCAGCGGCCTCCTCATATTGGGGAGAACAAAAGAAAGTGTATCTCTTCTGCAATGGTTATTCACTGACATCAATGAAGGGAAAACATCCTGTAAGGTATCGTACCTCGTGTTGCTAGTCACTCTTGTGTAGTGCCATGTGGTAACCCCTTCTAATATGGGATATGTAAAATTTCGTGAAAAGATTTTATTCTTAAGACTGATATGATTGAGTAATTTTAGGCTTGGAATGATGCATGTGAAGCAACACGTCAGAGGTATTGGGCATTGGTCATAGGCTCTCCGAAGGAAAAGGAAGGCTTAATTTGTGCTCCTCTTACGAAGGTTTTCTATCTCTCTCTAGAATCAATTTCCAGGTTCTGTGTTTATGAAATAATGTGATTGTATCTATTTTATCATTGGTTGCAGGTGCTTCTCGACGATGGGAAGACAGAGAGGGTCATATTGGCTCATCAATCAGGATTAGAAGCTTCCCAACAGGCCCTAACTCACTATCGAGTGCTTGGTCCTATGATAAATGGATGCTCATGGATTGAATTACGACCTCTCACAAGCCGGAAGCATCAGGTACAAAGAATCTTCTCTCTCAAAAACTTTCTTCATGATAGTGCTAAACGTTTGTGGAAACTGGATTTTAGAATGTCTCTGATTTTAATTCTTCTGTATTTGTACAGCTCCGTGTCCATTGCGCTGAAGCTCTCGGCACACCAATTGTGGGCGACTATAAGTATGGGTGGTTTGTGCACCGGAGATGGAAACAAACGTCTCATGTTGATGTAGAGCCAACAACTGGGCTACCATACAAGTTACGGAGGCCAGAAGGCCTGGATGTGCAGAAGGGAAGTGTTTTATCGAAAGTCCCTCTGTTACATCTACACTGTAGAGAGCTCGTACTTCCTAATATTGCCAAGTTCCTTCTGGTATTGGATCACAAGTTAGACGACCAGCACCCTGCAGTTAGTTCAAAGCCAGATCTCCTTCGGATTGTAGCATCAATGCCTTCCCACATGAAAATTAGTTGGAACCTCATGTCATCTTATTTAGTATAACGCAGGGCAGGTTGGTTGTTAGAATCTGCTTTACATTACTGTTAAACACGATTTTGGTAGTGTCTATACCCATAGTTGTAATATTGTAAATTTGTCGACTCTAGCAAATGATTTATTGAAGAATAGAATTTTTAGCAGTACAAAATTTATGACCCAATACCTGAAGATGATGAATTTTCTTACCGTTTGCTCACTTCAGGCAAGGAAAAAATTTTAATTTTCTGGTATTTTCTTGTGTTTAATAAAAATAAAGAAAACAAATTATAATTTTGGTAATTTTTGTTTTTATCATCAAAGTCATAAGCATTCCATATTACATCAAAGTCAATAAAAGTTGATAAAATGATCTCTCCTTTATAAAGAACATTCAGAATTTTGACACACAATTACAATGAAACAATATCTAAAGCTTTATCTATAATGTTCATTAAAAAAGGCTTTATCTATATCATCTAGGAGCTCTTTCTTGTAACACTTACAAATGTGGTGATTAATTGGAAATGTTCAATGAACAATGTCAGTTATTCTCCATTTACATAAAATGCCTTAAACTCCGAGATTACTCAGTGCCACTACGGCAGTGTTAAGCAGGACATGAACAAGCAGCACCTACCTTCTGGGGTCAACATCCTCCTTCCCCACAGTCATGCCCAATATTAATGTCTTTTGACATAATGCAGGGATTGTTAAACATCCTATTCCGTTCAGCATTTTGCCTGCCTTTTGATTGATCCAACCAAAGAGATATTTTGGAGTAACGATATGATACACAACATATGAGGATCCTAAACCTGTTCTGTGGGTATCGATTGAGAACTAAGAAGTCTTTCTGCCTCATCATTTGCTTCAACTTGTAGTCTCCATCTCTGTAGAGAAAATAAACTATTTGAATTTAGAAGAACATAGAACTTGCACAGAATAGTGCAAAAAGAGAGATTCAAGATCTCTCTTTCAAGAAGTCAGCCTCCAAGTATCCTATTAAGAGAGGCACCTACACTTCTTTGGTTTGAGTCTTCAACTCAGAAAACAACATAGGCTTTCCAAGTCAAAGGAGATACCTCTTCAAGATTTTCTAGCTCCATAGTTTGCTCTATTTGTTCAGCAATATTTTCCTGTAAATAAGAATCACCTAGTTAGCTTGTATGAAGACATATAAGGGGGAAAACTATGTAATTAATATGGGCTTTACCACATTGCTTGCTGCTTCAGCTGCAACAACATCAGAGTCCATTTCTACCTCAATTTCAATCATGGAAGAAATCTGATACACGGAAAGCACCACTAAATTATTTGATGGCAAAAACCAAAATTTTAGGGTGGGGTGGCTAAATTGCGTCTATGAGAAAGCCATACTCTTGCATAGCTGTCAATCAGTTCAATTCGTCCCCTGATAGAATTTTCCAAGCCTTCTCGAACCCTTTTGACTCTACTTCTTCGAGCACTAGATATAATCATATAACAAAAACAATGGACAAGTGAACTTCAGATACAGAGACCTTCATGCTCACTTTATAGTTGCTACACTAAAAATCAATGAAGCGTAAGAAAATATCATGTAATCATACTGATTATTAAGAAATGAAGAGTAATAATGTCAGAGGGTTTCACCGATAAGAAGGCTCTCCAACAGCGTAAATTTTGTTCTCAAGTTGGCACATCCGAGCCAAAATCCAGACCTACACAGGAAATATGTTAACTTCTTCCATATATCTTCAAGCCATTCTGTTAACTCATGCATAAAAGGCAAAGTTCAAAATGTGACTGGTGCCACAAAATTGTTGAACGACATTGCTTCTGTCACGGGTGCTTTGATGAATAGCCCTCAATGTTACACTTTTAGAAGATTTCTTCAGAAAATCATACTTCATATAAGTTTCTAGAAATTAGGTGACTTTTAATGATCATAACGCCTACTCACTTGAACTAATTAATTCTTAAAAACAGCAAAGAAAAAAAGAAAAAATCTTCATACATGTAAGATGCTCCACTGGAAAATTTTATTAAATCATAGTCACAACTAAACTAGCTTGGAAGCTTACCTCTTTTTCAGCGGCTTCTTTTAGGCCCTTTATACGAGATTGGAGTGTGTCATATTGAGATAAAAGTTGCTGCTTGATAGCAACTGTATCCACTACTCTCTGAGGAAGCTGACAAAACAACCAAGTATATATTTATTGAAAGGAATATACAGAAACATTAAAAATCATGTTATATTGAGTAAAAACACTACTTAGTACAACATTAATATTCACTTAAGAATTAGAAGTTAGATCCTCAAAACTTGTAAAGAGGTAGAACCAATCACATAATAGTCCTAAAGGACCTGAAACCTTAATAGCAAGACGTTTTTTTTCTTTCCATTTCCGGAAGGGGTATGGGAATCAACAATTACAGATTACAAAAAGAAAATACTAGTTTACTGCTTACACGATTCAATTGCGGGAAAACCAACGTGTTCAGAGTAACTCCAACAGCAAGAGATGCTGCAGCAGCAAGTGAAAGGAACTGAGGGAGGCTGGGGTCTATAACTCCAGATGCAGCATTTCCGGTGGCCAAAGCAGCAACAATTGGAAAAAGGAAGGAGGGATTAGTTACTGACGAGCCTCCATCTTTTATTGGGGCTCTTAATAGTTGTGACTCCAGGCCATCTTCATGGTTTGTAAGGCATATAGGCTCCCCAGGGTACAAATTGGGGGACTTCGGTCTAAATTTCAGGGGACCCACCTCTCTATAAACACTTAATGGAGCTGCTAGAGCAATGGTTACCCTTTCTCCTTCCTGTGCTGGGAGATCAACTGTTTCAGTAGCAAACCTGTGTGTACGAGCCATTGCAGAAGGGGTTTGTACCTGAAAAATTAGAGGGTAAGAATAATGATTAAGATATGGAGTAGGCGGGAACTGATGAGTTTTCATATAACAAAAGGTTCCAAATTGGGCTAGGAATATCATGTATCTGAAAAAATTCAGAGTTCACAAAGCTTCTTTCAGTTGGCCAACCAATAAATAGGATCTACACAATGAGTATCTGACAGTTTCCCATTAGATCTTTTGTCAGTGCAAGACATAACCAAATAACCAATGAAACGGGCAATTGAACATTCAAAATGAATAATATTATACCACAATGGAGTGAACAGCAGCAGGGATCCTTTGCTTCATTATTTGCAGGAATCTTAGTCCCCTTTTCCAAGCTGGAACATCCATGCTGCGTTCGGCAGGAGGAGATCCTTAGAAAAAGTCAATATACCAAGATCAACACCACACACATATACTATATATGTAGATTGTGTGACTGACAGAGAATTAAAATATGATAAGTTTTCATGTATTTTCCAATAATAATACTGTAATTAGGTTTACAAGTCTGTGGACGGACAATGTGTAAGTGTTATGAGTTATAATTATCTATAGCCTATGGGGACCTGAGAGCAAAATCATCTTGTATACACTGGTTACTGCAAATGCTTTTTCCCGTGTTCACAAATATACAGCAACTACAGAGATTCAATATTAACCAGATTAAAAATAAGCTAATAAGTAAGCCAACCTGATTTCTTCTGACTCAATACTAACTATGCTTCCAGAAACAAGTTCGTACTGGTAGCAGCACTTTGCACACGATGCTATCTGCACAACATTTGTGGCATGAGTTGCATCACTTTTAAACAAATAATCCAATTTTAGGTATTCCTTAAAAAATTAGGTTAAAGGTTTTTGCCATGCATACTTGAATACCATGTTGCGGTTGTGCAACAGCAACAGCTATCATACAGCTTGGACACCTAACAACCTTCCCAAATGGAACCTGGAAAACATCCATGAAATGGCAAACACATTAAAGTCAGTCAGATGATTTTCACACGTGGGCCAAGACAAATTGAATAAAGGAAAAGAAGACAATTAAAGTGCATAGAATGATTTTGAGTATCTTATTTCCTGACTACCAGTTTCATGAATCCAAGAATTAGAGTTCAAATGTAGCCAGCAGAAACTAGGGAGAGACGGCTAAGCAAACAATTATGAGTTGATCAAATGGCCAAAAACAAAAGCAAAACGAGAACTGCTTTTACCTCCTCAGCGGGAGATACTCCTACTCGGCAAATATTGTTGATCACCCTAAGGGCATCAGAAACCCTCAGTGATGCAGCAAGACCCAGAACTAATGATGTGTAAACACGTACATCAGGTCTGGACCACTTCCATCTCTCAACAAAAGAGCCATTTTCATTGACACCTACCAAAAAACAAGTGATCAAGAATTTCAATGCCCCTAATTTCCACAAGAAGTAATGTACTGAAAAACAACAGATTATACTAGAAAATGAAATTCAGCAGTGAAATTCTTACAAGCGTGCACACACACACACACATATCTAAAAACCCAAATTAGCACACAGTTCAAATGCTGATGTTCGTCTTCTAGATTATACTTTTAGCAATACTGATATGCAAGCTTTGCATGGATGAATATAAATGGACAAACCCATTTCTTTATGACATCCAAATTGAAATCTTGGAGTTGGGATATCTCTTAGAGTACCAAACAATTCTAGTCTTCCAAATTGAATCATACAAACACACAAATTAATACCTTGATCGAAACTCGCACGCATTCCATAGAAAACAGAGAGAGCCAACTCGGGGTTGTTCCTTTTAAGGGCAGCCAATATAATTGCACAACAATCAGAAGCGCTCACCAAACCACCATTCCTCTCAGAAAGTTCGGCGATCATCTGCAGTGCTTCTTGGGCATCTTTAGCACCCGAAACTCTACTCAGAAACTCCTCGTCCAAGAGCTCGGAGACAGAGTCCTCTGCCAGCCCACTAGCACTAGCAGCAGTTTCACTCTCACCCAAAGACGCTGCTTTTCTCGTGAGGATCTTCGAGAAGTTGATGGAAGTCAGGCTTCTGAACAACAAAACAGTGGTGGGGTTGGCGGGAATGGGGAGAGGTGGAAAGGGATGAGAGAGGCGAGAGAACCATGGAGAGCTCAGGTTTAGAGCCATAGTCTGAAATGGGGTTCTCGTACCGAGATTCGAGAACGAAGCTAATAGGCTATACGGTAATGGTGGTCTCTGTGTTCTCTGTGTGTGTGTGTGTTGTGGTGATGAAGATGAGGAACGAGAGGTGGTTAGGAGTTGGGACTTGGGGACAAGACAAACGATAGGTATGGGGAGTCCAGTTAACGGAAATTTGAACCGTAGGAGAGATTGGGTCCACCGTTTAATGAAAATCACAAACAAGTCGAGCTGAGCTAAGCTTAAGCTTGAGTTTGATTCACAAACGAACCGAGCCGAGGTCAAACTCAAACTCGAGAAAAAACACATTTGGGTCCAAATTTTCAGTTAGATATGTCATTCTAGTTGAACTTGAACACCTTGATACTCAGTTTGTATTATCATCGATCTAGAGTAAGGTTTTCTATAAAACTCATATGGAGAGTGTGTCAAGTGTTTTATCTACTAACTTAGGATATGCCAAGTATCTTATAAAAGACTTAGAATATGTATGTATCTTATTTAAAGTTGATTTTGCAGCAACCGCTTAGAACATTGATAATAAGTGCTTATTTGGTCGTTTTTTAAATGTTTAATTTTAATATTGTACACTGTATTTGAATAGAAAATATAAATAAATCATACATTTTATTTCATTTTTAAGTAGCGGCAATTTTTAATTGTGTCTTTGTTTTTGCATCTATAATTAAGTTTGTGGTTGGATTTTGATCCTAAACCCTAATCATATATGGTCACACACACTCTCCTTCCTCTTCTCACCAGATCGAGCTAGCTAGGTTTTCTTGTTAGAAACCCTTTTAATCTTGCATATGAGGCTCAAATCTCACCCGGCCCTTATATAATATCTTAATTAGTTAGGTTGATTATGTATATATGTAATTTTAAATTGAAATATTTTTCACTACTACTATTGTTATTATAGGAGAGGATCTACATTGTTAAAATGTAGAGATATAGAGGCAATTAATTAATTAAGTATTGGAGGCAGCAGAGACCTTGTTGACCTGTTCCACTTCTCTCTATACATGTGTTTGCGGTCATGAGAGATGGAGGAAATTGAGTGGACATTGGACATTGGACAATATTATTGCCATCTGTTTAACCCTAATTGCAAGAAAGTTATTGGCGGGAACCATGCATTGTACATTGAACCTTCCAAGCTCCAACTATGGCAATCCATCATCATCTTCATCCATGCACCTTACAATTCAAACACTAGGGATATTCTCACCACCTTTTCGTTTCTTCACACTCATTTTTCAGATCATCATAAACTGTATTTCATTTCCAACATCATAAAGTATATATTTCTTTTCAAAAAATAGAAAATAACTGTTAAAGATTTAGTGATGAACATGAAACGTCACAAAATATTATAGATTTTCTTTCCCTTTTTTTTTTTCATTTCGAATTCATATTGTAGATATATATGATAGATCACATGGTGATCGATGAATGATGATGATGGGGAATACAAATTACTTGATAATGTTTTTGTATCATGTATTGTTGATGATGCAAATGGTGATGATATTGTTTTTAGAGCCAAAGAAGAGGTTGTTGGTGAATGCAAATAGTGAGGATAGAGCGATGGCGAATGCAAATAATGAGCAGGATGGAACATATTTAGTGCCTAATTTTTGTAAAACACGTTCCAATTTCCTTCTTCCACCCTATAATGATCTCCCAAAATTCATCTGTTCACCCCTTGATTGGCATGGCTTCACTATTGCTGTAAGTGACCTTAATTATCTAATTCTATATATATTCGTATTCACATTCTTTTATATATGTCTTCATGTTAATTTACATGCAGTTTTCTTTCCTTAATTTACTTTGTTAATGAAAAAGATTAATTCTTTGCCTTAATATGTGTTTTAATGACATGAATTTTGATGTGGTAAATTGTCCTTTTGTTAATTTTCAAAGACATGTGGGATATTGACAGTTTCTTCAAGAGGATGCAGTCGTTACCATTGTAGCATCGGGTATGGATGCTTCGAGTTGGGTCGGAGTCGGAGTGTCCAGGAACGGAAAAATGATTGGTGCGAGTGCCGTGGTGGGATGGATGGGGGGTAAAAATGGAAACACAAGCATTATAAAGCAGTACTCTTTAGAGGGTCACTTCAATGAGCAAGTGGTACCAGATAAAGGTGTTTTGCAATTTACCAAAAATGCCCCTGTTCTTGTTGAAAAAGACAAAGTCATTTACTTGGCATTTCAGCTCCAGTTTCCTCAGCCTCTGGCTCTTCAACCTTTTCTATTTGCTTATGGAGATGGAAAGCCTGCTGCCAACAATATTTTACCCAAACATGTTTATAGAACCGCCATGGCTGTTGATTTCCATAGAGGTTAAGCTTTAATAGCTATGACATTGTTAACTTTAATAGCTATGAGTAGTACTAGAGGCACAAATTATTGTTCAAACTTTTTAAATCCCAACTCATGTGTCGATATTCAATTTGTGCAATAACAGGCTCACTCTAAACACATTTTCATGTCATCTTTATAAATAAAAGTTGAAATAATAATCGGTGTTTCTTTAATATTATTGATTTGAAACTTTGATTTCTCATGCATTGGATTGCATTTTAGTCAATTGGGCACTAAATTGTAGTATATAGAACCTTACTTTTCCAAAGCATTGGAGATGGTCTTATAGTTGGTGTTAATTTGTTCATTTAATTTTTTTTGCGGGGTTATTTAGGTTTTCGAACATGATGACAACTAATCAAATAATTAATGAATGCAATGCAGGTAGTCTGTCTCTTGGTTTTGTAGATAGCAAAAATGTGAAGATGACCCATGGACTGCTGTCTCTTATTGGATGGGGGACACTGGTTCCAATAGGAGTAGGCATTGCCAGATACATGAGGGACTGTGAGCCTCTTTGGTATTACCTTCATTCTTCAGTTCAGTTTGTGGGCTTCTTTGTGGGGCTCAGTGCTGTGGCTGTTGGAAAGACACTATATGATCTCTTACATGCTGACTTTCAAACCCACAGATCCATTGGATACTTGGTGCTTGCACTCACTGTTCTTCAGGTTCTTTCTTTATTTCTTTTACCTCCCCCTTGATTAATACCTGAATATATGATAATTAGATTTCATACAAGGATTTAAGTACCCCTTCTTTTTTTTTTTAATATGTTCTCTTTTTATTCAACTTTATTATTTTGCTGTTATTATTGGGGGTGTCCTTGATTTGATCAGGTATGTCAATTCATTGTGAGGCCAAGAGAGAGCTCCAGGGTGAGGCACTACTGGAATGTGTTCCATCATTGGGTGGGGAGACTTACCATAGCGCTTGGAGTTGTGAACATTATCATTGGGCTTTATGTTGGGAATGGAGACAAACCGTTTAAGACAATATTTTGGTGTATTATTGTTGTTATTGTAAGCGCCCTAATTTACATGGAACTACGGCTGCGGCGGAGGACCAGAGAGCCAATTAACAACTTCTCTGAGCCTCCTATTTTTCGAGTCAGTCCAAACCCTTAAGTCACCTTTCTTAATTATTCTGACATCAACCCTTGGGTGACTTGTAAACATTACTTTGTTGAAAACACATTTTACTTTTCGAAAATGAATTGTAATTAGAGCAATGCTATTCATTTTCTCTTTCACTTTTTATATTATTCTTTGAAAAACATCTCTATAAAAAATTAATTAAATTAAAAATTATTTAATCAAATAAACAAACGGTTTTTGTTTTAGCCAAAAAACAAAATGCAAGTTTTTAACATTCTGATCTTTTGGTAACTCTGACAATTAGAGCAATGCTATTCATTTTCTCTTTCACTTTAGAATATCTCTATAAAAAATCAATTAAATCAAAAAATATTTAATCCTTCACTTTTTATATTATTCTTTGAAGAATATCTCTATAAAAAATTAATTAAATCAAAAATTATTTAATCAAATAAACAAACCGTTTTTGTTTAGCCAAAAAACAAAATGCTAGTTTTTAACATTCTGATCTTTTGGTAACTCTGACAAGAGAGGTCTCAGTTCATCTATTTCTAAAATTCGACACCAACCAAAATTCCACCAAATCTTACGAGGAAAAACTGTGTAATGCACGTCAAGGCTTGATGCATAAATGTTGTCGAACTAGATTTTGTTATGCCATGCTAGACAGAAATATAGAAGAAAGAAGAGTACAATCAAAGGAATGCCAAAATGTTGTGGAAGGAAAATCATAAAAAAGATTAGATGATAATAAGAAACAATGGTACATTTGAAAGCAAAATGTGGATACTACCATATACATTGTCGAGACAAGTGAAACGAAATGGATAACAAAATGTTGCAAAGCACAAAAAATAGAAGAATAATGGCAACAGAATCAAACAGCCCCAATATGTTTGGCATATGAGCACCCTAGAGCTACACAACTTGCATCTAGACAAAGTAAGACATCAGTTCCAGCACTAGTCTTGCACCAAGAAACATAAAAATTAAAAAAAAAAAAAAACCCCCTTTGGATCAGGGGCCAGAGCACAAAATCCGTCGTGTATGAATTAGTTGCCAAATCGTCCGCCTCTTCCCCAAGGTGGCCTCTGCTGGCCTCCCCTATTATTGCGTTGTTGTATGACATTGTTCTGGCGTGGTTGGGCCGCCCTCATCCTTTTCTCCTTCATGTTTGCAAACAGCAAGTCGAGTGTTTGAGGCCTCTGCTTAGGAACTGCATTCTCTGGCTGCCGATGCTGCAACTGCTGCTGCTGCTGCTGTGGCGGCTGAACACCAAATACAAACTTCATAAGAAACATTCATTGCACAGAAACTCATGGTGAAATATTATTGTTGTTTGGATACAGATGAACCACTAATACTACCAGTTGAAAACAATTTCTCAAATATGATTTACGATCAACAAAGGAGATTCATAAATGGATCTCAACAGAGTGAACTAAAACTGCACAATGGTTGTTTATAATCCAAAGAAGCCCAAAGCTCCACTATATTGTTGAATGTTACAGCACCATGAACAACTTAATAGAAGCCACATTGTCATTGGCCAATAAAGCCAATCATTTACCATCAGGATTATATAACTCCCACTCATTATCTATTGCTTAAAACACAAAAGCTACTACAACTAAAGTATGTTGAAAGAAAGCACCTAAAGAGGTCAAATGAAGTAGAATTATACCTTGCTACCAAAGCCTCCATTTCCGGTCCTCCTCTGAGGAAAAGGAGCACCAGCCCTGCACTCAGAGAGAGAAAAATGGTTGAACAATTGAATAACAAGTACTTTGAAATAGCTAACTTAGACAACAGAGACTTGCACAAACACCAATTAATTTCAAGAGGAGCACTAGGAGATATCCGTTCAATTGGATGAGTTTAAAATGCCTTACCATAATAATTTCTATACATAACCAATTAATACAAACCGTTTGAATGCACAACAGTCAATGGAAAAATGATTATCTCTCAGCAGTGGCTCCTTTTTGTTCTGTGAAAGCTCTCACTCTCTAACCACAAATCACAATCTGAATTCAATCCTCACAAAGTGCTTTCTCACAGAAAGCCTCAAGAAAATAATTTCACATAGCAACAGAATAGATGAATCAAAACAGGGGGTTTATTCTCCATTTTATTATATGAACAATCCTCTTCAATCAAACGGCCAAAATGCCATCCCCAAGGAACTTCCAATCCCAGCTTAAAAGCAGGTAGACACAACAGCTTCTGTTGAAAGACAGGTTAAAGTTCTCCAACCACTTGTAGACCACAAAATATACTACCAGGTAAACACAGCTGCCAACCACAACTAAAAATTTGAATAGAAGTCGGGCAGAAAGCTGCCCCTAATTGAGATTTGTCAACTGAACACTCATCCCCTTTGGTTGTCCAATGTAAAATTTTTTTTGCTTTACACAAAACGCCTGAAACACAAGAACCATGCTTCTTTTTTCCTTTTTTAATCCGCAACAGGTGCCTGGTTGGCTAACTATCCCTTTTAAAGAAAAATGGATGGACTAGCTGGACCAATCACATCCCAAGAACTAGTGATTTGAAAGCTTGCAGTAAAACCAGAATATTCAGCATGAACTGAAAAACTGAACATAGTGATTTTCTTGACATCAGAACGACTCGACCTCAAAGCCACGGAACATGTGTCAACTCCAAAACCACTTAGGATAACTACAGTAACATCCACTATTTTTGGAAAAGAAGTTGAATATGTGTCAAACTGATTATGTAACTTGAGCCAAGTGGGTGCTACTACTACTAAACATTGAGCCAGTAAGAATGCGCAATGATTACTAGTCCTCAGCACACGTGCTAGCCGATGTTGCATAGCATTGATGCGACATACTACATACAATCAAACAGTGTGCACTTTTTTCATCTCCAGCAAATCTGGCCCCTGTCCACATCTTATAATCCCATCACTGAACAGTCATCTCAACCCACACAACTCCAGTTCCCAATAAGAATATCCACTATCATAATGCACCACTCAACATGTGGTAAACTTTGAAGATCACAAACAGAAAATTGTAATGCAGATATTCTATTCTATCTGCATTACAATTTTCTGTTTGTGATCTTCAAAGTTTACCACATGCTGAGTGTTCAAACACTCCCAAATTGGCTGCTTGTCGCATAAACAAATCATAAGCAGGAGTTCCATAATTATGGGAGTTGAAATGTTTTATCTGAAGCACATGGCAGAAGGACATCACTAATATAGAAGCACCAGTATTTACCTATAGCAAGTTCACAATCAAATACTTCAATTAGATGCCAATTATGGAGACCAGCCACCACCCTAACAACTGAAAGCTGGCCCAAGACACATCCCAAGATTCAGAGAACTATCAGTTTTTATAACAAATACCTTGCTTTCCAGTTAGGCACCCGGTTCCGATTGAAAGCTCTATTACGAAGAGGAGCAACTGCTGCCTTCCGTGCAACCTCAGTTGCCATAGGAAATTGGTTTGCCTGAAAATTTGACCTTTTCTGAGCTAGAACCCCCTGATCACCATATGTAAATTGAAAACAAACAAACAATAAGTGACTATGAGCATAAATTTCAAATAACTTCACAATTCACCTTTGCAAAATTATTCCCAAACCTGTCTAAGAGATGATCGTGCATCCATGAAGCGCCGCAGCTTTGTTGGTTTATCTTGAGCAGCACCTTTAGCAAAATTCTGACTTTTATTCTGCAAGGGAACATATATTTTAATGCCATTCAAAAATTTATGCTACATAAAAAAAGTTTATTTTAAAAATTAAAAAAGGAACAAAAAGATTGAAACTTACCGAAGCCCTCCGCAGCTTCTTACCAATGCCCTTGGGATTACCCTTCGACATTTTAATAATGTCTTCTACATTATCACAAATTGTATCGCGTTATCACAAACAGGAAAAAAAAAATACCATGAATTGATTAGATAACACCGACACGCGAAGGCTTAAAAGAATACCTAATGTCATGTCCATCTTCTTCTCAGTAAGAGCAATTGCTTCGGTAGTAAGTGGTTTGGTCGCCATCTGAACAAAACATACAAATAAGTCTAAACATAGAAATTGACAAAAAAAAAAAGAAAAAAGCAAGAAATACTAGATGCGAAATCAATCAAAAAATTCATGAAAAAAGGGGTTTATCTTCTTTGAAAATTCGAAATACACCAAAATAGACTTATTGGTTGCTAAGAAAGCAATAAAAATCATAGCTAAATCTCAGCTCCATTATCAGTTCATAAAAAACTCTAAATTTACCAAAATCACATCCGACCTTTAAGTTCTCAAGTGAAATCAAAGCAACAGAAGCAATACATAAACATTCAATACTTTTACACAACTTTACAGAGGCATTAAAAAAGAGAACTTACGGAATTAAAGAGCAGAAATTCGATCGCGAATCGTAAATCGGAGATGTCGAACGAAATTAGGGCTAGGACTTAGAAGGACACAAAAAGAAAGCAATTCCTTTCGTGGTTTTGCGAAAAGAATACGCGTTGACGGAGGTCTTTGTCTTCTCTTCTATTTGAGGGAAGCTGCCTTTTATCGGCGGACTTCAATTGGGAATCCAATAAGAGATAGTGAAGTTGATTTAAATAGGGCTTTAAGTCCGTCTCACTAAAAAAAAAAGAGTGGTGCCACCTTAATTCTTCTATTTGCACACCTCCATCACTTAATTAGTAAATTTACAAATTTATCCCATTGTGAAAATTACCCTAAAGCCCTCCCCAACACACCCTCTGGGCCCATCTCTCCTTTCCTCTTTTGCTGCAACCTCTTTCTCTTGTCTTTTCCTCTTTTGCTGCAACCTCTTTCTCTTGTCTTTGTAGCACCACCCTCCTTTCTCTCTCCTTCTCGCAACACCATTTCCTTGTCATAAACAGTTCGGCATTGGTTTTCTAAAACGGTTAGTTTCGTTCAACAGTCATCTGCCGAACATTTCCTAGATATTTGATGATTGTTTGTTGAATCAGCTACAATTGTTTTTGGAGGTAAAGGCGAGGCAGCGCTGTGGCGGGTGAACTAGCTGGGGTGGAAGCTTTGTGGTGCGACAAGATATGGTGGTGGTGGTGGTGGTGATGTGCCAGCTTGCTGCACTGGGAGTGGTTGTGGCAAAGAAGAAGGAAAGAGGAGAGAGAGACATAGAAGAAGGAGGTGCAGGGTGGTGCATCGAATAGGGAAGGAGATAGAAAAAAGGGAAGAAGAAAAAGAGAGATGGAAGGAGAGAGAAGGAAAGAAAGAGAGGTAATGTTGGGGGCGGTGCGGGGTGACTGGGGTGGGAGATGGGGTAGGGGTGTGTATTGTTTGGATGTTGGGTGGGGTTTGATGAGGTATTTTGGTAATAGATGGGTTGCGTGTTGAGAAATTTTAAATTTTTAAAAAGTTTTGGGGAGTGTTTTGTAAAACAGGGGTGTGATTTGGGATGTACTCGTAGTTGCACTAAAAAAAAGGGCGGAGGAATTTTCTAAGTATATGGACTCAGATTTTTTTTTTTTCTCTTATTTACTTAAATTCCATCTCAATCAATTAGCTTTATGCAAAAACAAAAAAAACAAAAAAAATCTAATAGTTCAGTGTTCACCTTAAAAAACAAAAATAAATAAAATTATGTTGCATATAATTGTGGCACTTCAACTTTATGCTAGTAAGGCTAGTATCTAGAAATTTAAAAGAAAAATATTTGGGGTACCTCAAGGTCCACCCCACCCCTCAATTTTATAATTTCGACAATGTTGACGCATAATCGGAACCGTTCATATTTTAGATCACCTATTATAGATCATCTATGCAAAAAATCAACTCAATCGGAAATCATTTGGTTATATAATTGTTGTCAATTAAAGAGAAAAAATGAATGGTTCCGAATTAAAGAGTGATTTTTTGACTAAACCGATGATTTTTTCTATTTAATTGACAACAATTCTATAATCAAATGATTTCAAATTGAGTTGATTTTTTGCATAGATGATCTATAATAGGTGATCTAAAATATGAACGGTTCTGATTATACGTCAACATTGTCGAAATTATAAAATCGAGGGGTAAGGTGGACCTTGAGGTCACCCTTGGGGTGACCAGAAAATTGTTCAATTTAAAATCAAGTTTGCCCTTTTTTGTTTTGTGCTTTTTTTTTGTTTTGGTCTCAACTTGCACATTAGGATATTTTAAGGTGAACCTCAAAATGTCTTCAATGTACGGTTTGAGACATCGACAGGATTCCAATGTGTCGTGAAATCCTATCATCTGCACAAGATCAAATCTCTTAAGAAACCATGGTTTCGACTCAATCTACATTGGAATGTTTCAAGATGCACGTTTTTTTTTTAAATTATAAATGTCTTATATGAATTTTTTTTTTTTTAATGTTTTAAGGTGTACATGGGTATGGTATTATATAAGTGACAAAGTTTGAAAGCGAAACATTGTTATTTTAAAGATGTAGCGTTTTCACGACACACAAAAAATTTGCAGCCAATTATTGAGTGTGACCATTGTATGCTCCTAGCATAAATGAAGTGATGTGACCCTCAAATTTGGAAAAATTATTTTATATAACTAATAAATAGCCACATATATAACTAACCTATATGGTATGATATGAGAAAATGTTATTAATACTATACCTTACAAACAAAAACATACCGTCCAACAATACTCCTTACACGTTAAATAAATTACATCACATAATAGTATATCAATTATACCTAATAACTTTTCTAAAATCTAAACTTCCAGAGAACGCACGCCTGCTTATGATTCTACTGTTCTGCTTGATATGAAACTGCTACCTAGTTCACGTCAATCCCAAAATATGCCATTGCCAATGGAAAGAATGTTACAGTTATGGAATTAGGTCAATTACACAGTGGTGGGGAAAGGGTTATCAACTATAAAGCTACTAACAAACTACCAAAACCAAAACAAAGGCTGCTTGGACTTCATGCATTTTAACGTCAATGTTCAGATTGAAAGTTAAAATTCGGAATCGACTAGTGTATAAGTAAAAGAAGTAAATCAAGTAACACATGTTTCCAAAGAATTGAGGAAGCAAAAAGACGATTATTTGAAATTGATGATGAATTTTATTCAGTAAATAGCAACAATCTCACCCACCTCAATGGAATCAATTTTATTCTAACAATAACCTCTACTATCCCACTCTTCTCGTGGGACCCTACATTGCCGGAAGATCATAGAAAACAAAAACTTTGACTAGTTGACACCATAGATCCACTTCTCTGCATTGCTGGTGTAACTAACAAGCTCATTTGGATTAAACCACAAATTGATTTCGTCCTTGGCAGTCTCCGGACCATCACTTCCGTGGATGATATTTCTGCATGGCAAAAGAAAAAGCAAACAGATTGTGACAACAAAGTGATGCATGAAATGCAACAGCATAACTATCACACCAGCCCAGTTTAGCGGGTCGAGTCTAAAAGAATTGGAATGAACAACATCCGAGTTGAAAAACTAAACAGAGGACGTTGGTAATGGAATATAATTCAAGAAGTGAAGGACTACTTCGATAATATTTTCAAAAACTCAAGTTCAAGCGATTACCTTCCGACAACAACAGCTAGATCACCTCTGATAGTTCCTGGTTCTGACTTCTGTGGGTCTGTAGCTCCAATGAGTTTTCGGCCATACTTTATCACTCCCTCTCCTTCCCAGACCTGTCAGAGTTAAGAAAATGAGTTTGG
This sequence comes from Purshia tridentata, assembly GCA_003254885.1. Classification (NCBI taxonomy): domain Eukaryota; kingdom Viridiplantae; phylum Streptophyta; class Magnoliopsida; order Rosales; family Rosaceae; genus Purshia; species Purshia tridentata. The sequence goes on from QANT01005475.1 coordinate 19,566, forward strand.
CCAGATGAGATGAAAAGTTCTTGTCATATAGAGATGAATTCTAGTTCTTCTAACCATTGCAATAACAGGGCCAGAGCTAAGGAAGTCGCACAGGCCACTAAAGAATGGCCTCTCCTTCAGATCATGATAGTGCTTCTGTGCAAAATCCTTTGAAGGAACAACTACTTTTATGCCTACAAGTTTAAAACCCTTCCTCTCAAATCGAGATATGATTTCTGCGATCTGGAATCAAAAAATAAAATGCTTAGTACAAAAAAGTTATAACAGCTATAGGACAGAGGACATGCTTCAGGAAATTAACCCAGGTTAAATGGTTAACTTACCAGTCCTCTTTGAACTCCGTCTGGCTTGATAGCAATGAAAGTGCGTTCCAGCTGATTAGAGAAGAAAAGATTTATAAATTAAATGAAAAGAAATATCAATTAACAATGAACAAAAATGGAACAGAGGGTATTCAAAGTACCTCCGCAGCATGAACCTCCTGGTCCAGGAGCATGTAAGCTAGAGATTTAGAGAAAAGATAACAACAAAGTATTAGGATTATAGTTTATGAAGACTATGCAATTAAAAGAATACAACAGGCCATGCTATTACAAATTCTTCTAGTATCAAGCAAGGCTGTAAAAAACTCAAGGCCTAAAAGATATAACTTTTCGAGAGCATTATTGAATCCTTCAAGTATATTTGTTACAATTCCAAAATAGGTTATGCATTGTTGACAGAGACTAATTACTAGGAAAAGTCTCGAGCGCTTTTTCTGTGCGCAAATACTTGTGTAGTGTGTGCATTCATTGGTAGTCTAAATGCACATTGTATCACACTCAAAAATGGAAAGTGATAGACAACATCAAGAACAAATTTTTTATTTTTATTTTTTGAAAACATAACATGGTAAAAAGAAGCAAAGGAAAAACAACAATTGAGTTTTGTTTTTCTATACCTGCTGCAGGAATGGCAAGAGCTCCTGAAATCCATCCTCTAGATGCATTTTCAGAACCAGCTCTCCCAAAATTCGAAGCTAATAAAGACTCCTTTCCCCTGACTGATACCGCTGCCGCAGCAGCTACAGCTCTCCCTTCTGCAAAGGAGACAAGTTTACACACTGTTCTGCACAAAAATGTATGCATACTTTTTTATTTTGCTATGAAAGTGTACGCAAGGAATTATATTTCGAAAATTTCCTCTCCATTTTTCTGAGGTCTCCAAATATTACCGAATCGAAATTATTGAAATTTTGTTAAAAGTTTCAATTGTTTTAATCTAAATATCCATCGAAATCGAAATTCTATTTGAATCATCGAAATTTTATCGAAATCTGAAATTTAATTCCTTGGGTGTAATGCAAACATTCAATATACACAACTAACACAAATAGGATTATTTTGAGTGGAAAAGACCTATCATATATCCACACATATAAAGGCACAACAAAAAGCACAACCTTTATATATATAAAATATGAAACACATAATTTCATATAATATTATAAATCATTACAAAAGTACACTAGTTAATAGAAAACATACCATGCTCTAAATTTTAAATAAAAATTAATAGGAAAATATACATTTACTTGCTTACTTTATCATCCCATTGGATTTTTTGAACATAGAACATTGCTCGCGATCACTACTCACCGACGATCACAAAATCGATACTTTTCAAACCATTGAACAAAATTTCACTAACTGATATATAAATTATTTGGATCCACAGCATCCTTGAAAAATATGAGCCGTCCGGTCCGTTTGTGGATCGCACAAGATCGGTGACCGGTGACCGGTGACCCGCTTGCGTCCAACGTGGATCGATTATGTCAAACCAACAGAAAGAAAATGACTTGCAAATAAACCCAATAATTACAATTAAAAACTAATCAATGATTACGTAAAAAGTTATCATTTTGTGACGGAAAGCAATTCCTGGAAAGTAGAAACTTAAAAAACACAATCTAACAAAAACCACTCATCTCCTAGTCAAGGACTCGAGCTTCGGCGATCTAGCTCCAAATTTTTGGGAAGAACCAAAGAAACACGAACAAAAGACAAAAAACAAAGAAAAAGAAAAGATCGGGAGGCAGAGTGGAAATGAAAATAGAAAACTTACCAGAGTAAAAACGAGAGCTGGTCTTTTGAGCAGAGAGGAAGGACCTGGCAGCTCTGGAAGCCGATCTGTAAATCTGAGAGCTCATTTTCAATAGCTGAAAATGATCAGTGAGAAGGAGAGAGAGAGAGATGAGTTGGGAGAGTTTGAGAGTGCGAAAGAGTGAGGGGTTGAGATTTTGGTGGTTATAAGTCAAAGGCTATCCGAAGTGTGCGGGAGCGAATGCGAATGCGAATGCGAATGCGTACGAGACAACTACCTGTTTAAGTTCTGTTGGGCTTCGGTGAATGGCGGGTAGGGCCCGAGAACAACAACATCTCAAAAATCAACAAAAGAAAAAGAGAAATTCCACTTTTCAGTAATAAGAAAGTAATAAAACTCTATTGGAAAAACAAATCAAAGAATCAAAGTTTAACGAAATGTAGTTATAAATAAATGGGTAATTTCTACTTTTAATAATCATTTTCAGATAGGTGCAATCAGCAATTTTAAAACACCAACTAATTATAAGTTTAATATATTTTTTCTCACAAGTCAAAAAAATAGTATTTTTTCTCAAAATTAAAAAAATAATTTTTAAATTATATATTTTTGAAAGATCTCTTATTAGTGTACTCCAATAATGGTTATTTTTAAAATAAAAAAATTCGTTGAAAATATAAGAGATTGGACTAAAGCATTAAGATGCAGTTATTCCACCAATGCCAACCAAAAAATGTGTTTAACATGTTTCTTCACCAAATAAAATGTGTTTAAAATGGTTCTAAAATAAATAAAAATGCACAGGCATATTGTAAAGCATTATTAATTTTCCTTTTGTTAAGGCCAAGCATGTTTTAAGTTAATTTTAACTAAATAATTTAATAAATGAATAAAGGGAACCTTCTCTTTTTCTTGGTCCTTTTGTGACGTTGTCTATGGAAAAAGGGAAATACCGAATTAGGAAACTTCACTCTTTTTTGTGTTTTCCATGAAGGGAAGCTTCTTTCTATCGTAGTACCTGACGTACATGTTGAGTTTTTTTTTTACCTGAGTTAAAAGTTATAAAAACCTTTTCACCCATTTGGGTCATAAATGCGTTAACAATTATGTTAATTAGATATTAATAAATTTGTTAAATAAATTACTTTTAATTTTTTCTTAACTAAACCATAGCCTACATGCATCCATTAGGATTTTTTTTTTCTATACACATCCATTAAAATTGAAATACTGATATGAATTTATTTTTTTTTTAGTTGGGGGATGAGGATTAAACTTGGTACAGAGTTCTTTAAACTGGCCATTCAACAACTGCACTAATACAATTACTTTAGTGGTATTAGTTTCCATTTTCCATTGTCTTGAGTTCAAATATTGCATCCTTCATAATGCTTTATTGCCATACAAATTTTTTTTCATTTACAAAGGTTTTTAAAAATCTTTGTACCCTTATATTTTAACGGAATAATGGACAAAATGTGACGGAAGTGAGACTTTGCTACACATAGAAAAGTCTATACGGCAATTAGTAAAAAAAATTTGTTTGGGTGGCAATTGCACAAACCCCCATTGTATGGGTGGGAAATAAGCAAATTTCTCTTAAAATTAAAAAAAGGTATATGAAAAGATTATCCACCCTTATTTTTTGATTAAAAAAAGAGGCATCACCAAAGCCAAGAAAAAACCCATTAACAGATAGAAATAGTTTAATTACTCGAAAAGGTTACACTTATTCCTATCATCTCCTTTTGGCATAACAAGAGATAAAAAAATGGGTTATAGCATAAACTTTTGGTGATTTATGCAGAAGAAACTAAAACCCCACCACCATAAACCCTTTGTGTGTGTGTTGTTCCTTGTCTGAAATGATTGAATCTGCTTTATTAAGATGTTTTGATTCACGTGGTCTACAATACAAGACTGTATTTAAGATTTAATGAGTGGCTTATGTTCTCCAAAGCAGAAGAGCTCCAAAGTGATTGTTCCTCACCAACTATAATTTTATGTCATTACGAAAGACGAACTCTAGTTTTCTCTTCCAAGAAGACATGAATGTTGGTGATGAGGCAGACATTGGAAACTGCTACAAAGCTGTATTGGGTTGCCACAAAATTCCTCCAATATCTGGCAGTTAAGCTATGGCAGACGCAACCAGCCAACCATTATTTAAGTCTTTCATTCCGAGATATAACTTGAATACCAAGCTTCTTGATTCCAAGCTTTTTGCGTGCCATCTTGCATAAACCAGTTTGCCACGCATGTTCCATTCAACATTGTTAGGTGGAGGTAGTGAATTGTGGTCATGCTATTTGTGCATCATTAGAGAATATTCCATATACTTTCTTTTTCAAGTTGCCATTATCAGTTTTATAAAGAAATAAAAGGACGGGCATCATGATTATGGAAGGAACATGTACTGATAATCAAAAGACTTGAAGAAGATTGAAGCATTTAGATGCAGCAGAGGAGGTTGCAGAAACAGAAACAAGATTATGGGCATGCAAGTGCCAGTACAATTTTTTTCACCTTATAACATTGAATGAGAATATGTGCTTGAAGAAAATTTAGTAGTATTTACATGGTCTATTCAAAGGGCAGTTCAGATGCTAAAATGCGATTTTAGGTCGATGAGCTTATGCTTCGGTCAACTTCTAAAAGTAATGACATTGCTGCTTCAATTAGATGCTATTCTTATGTACAGAAACGTATGAATGAATTTAATGGCAGCAGCAGTCAGATTGTGTTTAGTCTTAACATTACAGTCAGATTAACTACTTCCAGTATATGTCTAAATTTCTACCTATTATAACTTACTGCTACTAAAGTTATTTTACATCCCACATGAGCCATTTGGAACTGTGGCATCAGACTCCCCCAATTTGCAGTCGGTAAGTTATTTACATACCACATGAACCATTTGGAACTGTGGCATCAGACTCCCCCAATTTGCAGTCGGCTCTTAATGCTGAACACCAAGAGCCTACCTGAGAAAAAGAGGGAAGAAAGGTAATCATGGGATTGATCATGCAGAACTTGACAATTTGGCACTAAGCAAAAAGAAAAATGGAAATCTGCATCATACGACCGTAGCATTAAGAAAAATGCATCCCAAAGTGGAAAACTGTCTTACCTGTGCCTTAGAAGCACTTGAGCACTCATATCTCAGTCCTTGACGAGTTAAGATATAAATTGCATATTGAGTTCCTTCTTCATCTCGTGTAAAGCTTGGCAATGGACCTATTTCAACAATATCAGATAACAGGGCGGAGTCTTGAGGACTCAGATCTGAAAAAAAAGAAACAAGCTCATCACTGACCAGATTTTGTTGAATTCCATAGGAGAAGAATAATGGTAGGACATTAATGAACCATGATGAATTCAATATATGAAATCCAGGGTCTGTGAGATGCAGACCCAAATGTTCCATGATAGGTTATTATCTGCTTAGCCCAACATCCAATATCAACAATCCTAACAAGTTGCTAAAGGGAATTTTCGTAGGATCTTCTTAATTCTGAAAAAAGAAGATGTGTATATTAAAGGAAATTAAAATTTGATACTCAAAACTTCTAACAAAAAATTTAATCAATCCTTTGTCCAAAAAGAGACAGTTTTGAAACTATACATGATTCTTTAATGCAAAGTCATGAAAGATCAAAGAGAGACAATGCAGGCCATGGCTATTTGACGAATAAGAGAACGCCTTCCAGACTATTATTCCTTATTTTGATAGGTCGTAAACACTCAAAGAAAACGCAATGCAATCATCAAATGCAAAAAACTTGTTTATTTACCTGTGGAAAACATGTAGAAGAAAATGCACGTCCCTTGTAAGACAACAAAGCGAGGAAGCCAGTCATCAACATCAGTATCATCAAGGGGAGGAGGTTCCCCTGGTAGTGCTGTCCACCTCTGTTAGAAGGAAAAAAGAAAATATGAATAAACCATAATTGGCACCAAGCACAAAGTACAGGGTCAAAGTAGAAGTTGACATAGGAATAGTCATTACAGTCCGGATGTGCAAATAGCCAGAGAGACGAGCAGATCGCAAAATTTGATCAACGTGTTCCAATCTGCAAAAGAGTATTTATGATAAATTGAGCAGAAGTTAACCAAAATGCCAAAAAGACTACAAGTGGCACTAATAGTAATATTAGTTTTCAAAAAGGTACATAACATATCAATGGTCAAGTATCAAGTTCAATTCCCTTACTGAGCTTTCAAGTGAGCTTCCTTCTCTTCTAAATCAGCAAGCTCTGATCGAAGTGATTCTACTTCTGCAGCAGTTAGCACTACCTGCCAGTTAAAAGCAGTCTAGAAGTCAGGAACATGGAAATTTCACAAAAACCAATTTGAGGAACTGCACAAGCTAGTCAACCGACCTTTTCCTGACCGTCCGTGCTAGAACCCCATGGCATCCCCCGTAGACTAAATAAGTTCAACATGTATGCTGCACTTCTGAACTTTTTCGGATTCCACATATAGCTATGGGACCTATGCTACACCAGATAAAGCAAACTGAATAAAAATCAATGCATAGACTCTCAAATTATTTCATCTTTTTGCTTCGCTTTTTTCCCTTGTAATTTGTTACTTCAAAAAGAAATACCTCAAACAATTATCAGTTTTTGGCCGTGAAACAGATGGAGCTTTGTTTTGAAGAGTGTCAGTACTGGGTTCGGATGCTTTAAAATGATCTGGGATAATCTTTATCTTCCCAAGACCATCATCCATGAAAACTTACTTTCACTTCTTGAAGAGGCTGCAAGCCTATGTCCATAATATGATAATGAGATAAGAATTGATAAATCAACATCCATATAATAAGAAACTGTAGATTAGCATTCTATACCTTTCATCCAACCACAACATTATAATCTATAAAGCTATGAAGATAAATTGCAGACTGGGCAGATAAACATTTATTTTTTCAACAGATTAACTGAATGCCATCATTAATAATATGGAAATAAGGTATGTTTTCATATTCCATACATGTAATTCAATGCTGAAATGATAACAATGATAAAACATAGAAAAAAAAAAAAAATTATGGATAAGCATTTTATATTGCCAAAACCTCGAGATAACATCAAGGAAAGTATATGTATGGACTGGAATAGCTTTTTTTTCTCTAACCAATATTGCAGAGGGATACAACTTAGCCCAACTCAACAAAGCCTCATAATTACTTTGAGTCACCATAAAAATCCTTCTTTTGCATTCCATCTACTCCATTTTTATCTTTACCAATAGCTCCTTTTAGCTTTTTCTCCCCTCCAAAGTCCTAACCCTGTTCTTGCACTCATAATATAACCACCCAAAAAGCTGTTCTGATCACTCAGAATAGATTACAGCAGATCCACGACCATACTTCTCCTCATCCTCAAGATAAAAGAAACCATATTCAGGTCTTAAAAACTTGGATTTCAATACATAAATCTAACAAAAATTATTAAATAAAACCCATAATTCTCCACTAAACGCTTTATGGACCTACCTAATCCCAACACCACCAAAATTTGAGATATTGAATATGGGAGAAAAAGAAAAGGAACAAAAATACATGATTCGAAGAGCACACCTCAACAACAGGAATCTACTAATTTGCATACAGTTCAATCAAAAGGGTAGGGTCTAAAAAAACTTAATATTCCTTGATTCTAATAAAAATTCACATGGCACTAAAATTCTTCTAAAAGCAAAATAAATCTTACATGAATTTATGGACTGACTACAAGCATATTGAGTATGTTGCAGGCTTGCAGCATAACAACAAAGAGATACTTTGGAGACAGATAATGGTATTTAATAAGGAACTAACAGCGAAAGGAAAAGAGAGGAATCGTACCCGTAGAAAGAGACTTTTACAGAAGTAGAAACTGAATGGAAGGTCCTTGAGTTGTGTTCACGGAAAGTGTTTGACCCCAATCATGTTGACTATTCGGTAATATAGTTCTGAATCTGAGATTACTCTTTTGCCCCTACCAAGTTACGAAGGCCATGTTTTACTTGTTAACGTAGATTATGCCACATGAGATACAGATTGAGTTTGGCTTTGGGTCTTGAACTTATTTTTTTTAATTTTATATTTCGTCTTTTACATTGATTGGTATATATGCCACATGGTTTGTACGTTGTCATTGGCGATAAGATTTAGGATATATGATATAATTAATTAGCCTTGGATGATTATGTTCCAATAACAATATCTATGAGCTATGATTATCCACCAGGCAGCATCACACAGAGTGTCTAAAAAATTGCAAAATTTCTGTCCAAAAATTTGCCTAGGGGTAAATCAAGAAATTCATACCCAAAGCCTTAAATGGGTCAAATACAGTGTTTTTTTTTTTTCCAAAATCTAGAACACAACATAATTTGATCGAATTGGAATTGAATTGGAACATACCCATAAGACTCATTGTAAAGCTCTCAACATGAATTATCCATTTTGCCTTTATACAAAAAGTGCGATATCTTTTAGATTGAAATTTAAATAAAATCCAATAAAATTGACTTATATTGATCTACTTTTTAAAAAAAATTGAATCCTTATTTATCAAATTTTTTATTTTAAAATAATTTGACACTCCAATTATAATTGATGATGAGACAAAATGACTATAATACCTTTCATTTAGATTTTCCTTTTCTAATACAAAGTGCATTGTTGCTTTATTATCGAATCACATACCCATTATGACCTTGATGGGGTTTTTATAATTATGAGTGATGATGGGCAGGGACAGGGAGTCCATGATTTCCGGGAAGAGAAGATAGCCATCAATATAGGATGATACATTGTATTCCACTAAGTACAGCGTTTACACTTTACACCACTTATCGCACTAGCCAGACACTTCATAACCATAATAATCAATATCTAGATGGTGTGAGGTTTGAGTTAAATGGTATTTGATTTAATTTTCTGAGAAATCAAATGTTTTTACAAGTGACATATGCTCAACACATGAATTTTTCAGAAGAATAAAATGGTATTCTTTGTTCAGAACTTCTAAGTTCCGCCGCTGATACTCATATCCATTTTGGCCTTGTGCACCACTCGACTTGGACTTGGTTAATTCTCCATAATAACAACGGGAATGGATTCATCTACCTTCTCGTAGGGAGAAGAACAAGTTGGACAAAACTGCCCCTGGTTTGGCATCACTGGAAGATAAAATGGCACTGCCTCTTTCTCTTGATCACAAACTGGAACACAATCCAGCTTCTCTGCCCTCGTTTCTTTCTGTCTGCTTCTAGTAAAAGTACATGGCTCTCTACAAGTTAATAACAAATCAAGCTCTCTACAAGTTAATAACAAATCAAGTGCATTAATGCCACATATATTAGGCTATTGCAAGTTAAGAACATTCTATATCCTCTTTTGTTGGTATTAATCATACACCATCCATTTTCATACCTGAAAAACAGATTCATTTATGGCAACAAAAAGAGAAGCACTTGAGGAGGCAAGTTTAGAAAGCTCCACTTGGGTTTTTACAACCTCCTGTAAGACAGGAAGAAAATAACATGACTGTTGAACATATAACATTAAAGAAGATAAACTAAATGATTCGAATTATAAATTTTACCTCCAGATAGAGAAGCTTCAAAGAATCTTCATCGACACTTACATTCGGTTCCACATCCATTAGTCTCAGGCATTGATTATATAACTCTGGATGAGTAAGTTCTGCCGAAATGTCAAGCTTAGAGAGATAAGCAAGCCAAAGATGATCATCGTCATCCTCTGGTATCTTAGAAAGTTTAGGTAATTTCTCAGCAATACTTTTGCACAGTTTAGATGGTTCCTTTGCTAAAGCATCACTATTATGACCAATTTCAATCTTGTGACTCTTGTCCACAAGAACATCACACTGGATCTTTTTATTCTTAGCTTGCAGATTTGATACTCCCAAGCAAAGTTGAGCCTCCTGTGCATGTACTGCAGGATCCTCTTCTTGAGATACAAAAGGCAAATCTGGATTCACCCCACCATGTGGGCCTTTCAACATATCTGCAGTTGTCTCCAACTGTTGGCCACCAATTGGTTCTCTATTATGGTTCCAATCAAACATCCCATTTGCTAAAGCTTCAGGTCTGGTGACACCATTATGTGCATCCCACCCATGCAATGGAGGAGGGTGGGAGTTCTCAACACTATTCTGCCGCCCAAATGGACGCCCATGGCTGAGGAATCTGTCAGCATCAGTGATATGGTGAGGAAATACAGAGTGATTTATATCCATCATAGGTCTGACATTATACATTGGAAAAGCAGAAAAAAGATGCATAACTGGATGATAACCTACAGGAGCCAGACCATGATGGAAATGAATGAAGCTATTCAATTGTGGAGAAGGCTGATTCAGGACACCCTTCCTGGCATTACCATATCCTCGTCCAACATTGGAACTATTAATCCTCTTGTAACAATGGTGAGGCGGAGGAAAATTAGACCGTGAGTTGCTAGGCATTTGACCAGCTTTAGAAGAACGTGAAGATAATAAATCATTACTATCTTCCTGGGTTAACTCATCTATAGGAGGTGTCTCCAAAAGCACCTGCCAACTTCCTTTGCCTTCATACCAGATGAGTCTGTGTCCTTGATAACATCACTACTCCTTCCAAATTCTTTACTATCAAAACTCCCCCTAATTCCAACTCTGTTCAACTTAGAATCATCAACTGGATGCACAGGAGAAGTGCAGGCATCAGGGTTCAAACACCTTTCGCCTGATAAGTCACCTAAATGGCTGTCATCCTTGTCAATCAGTCTCTTCATAGGCTTAGACAAACAAGGCTGTTCAGGTACTCCAGACACATCTGCAACCTCCTTAAAAAGAAGAAGATTCGGCCTAATCCTTTCTGCAGGTTCTGAGTCCCCATACTTCAGTTCTGCTTGCGTTGAGCACCTAAAGAAGCAGGCCCACAAGTATAAATTAGAACAGGCTCTTGAGCACAATTACGTCAACAGAAGACACAAAAAAGTTAATCACAAGCAACTCATAAGATCATTATGACAGATCTAGAAAAACTCCAAATCTCCATATGCAACTGCAAGTTACTGTTACACAAATAGAAGTGGTCATTAAGCTATTTGAAAAATTCCAGTGTCTTATTAAATTTCATTGTATACTAATCATTCATCTTCACATCACTTATCAGAATGGTCTACAAAGTCAATTTCCCAAACAGATACTTATAGGCACAACACCATTCATTCCAATACCAACACAAACTACGGCAATCACACATGTAGGCAGACAAAAGAAGCACAAATAAAGCATCCTTTGAACATTAAACCACTTGCTGCATTCATAAAGAGTACAACACAAAGCTGAACTCTCCAAAAAAAGTTACCACCTGATGAAAACATAAAACCAGGAAAAAGATGGCCCGTACTGATCTTTCGAAAGATGAGAATATGAGCTAGGTGAACTCCTCTGTCTGTTATAGCTTGCATTAAAGTCTGCATCAACACAGCGTAAATGATCCTCTACCATGCTACTGGCTGCAACTTTCCTTTCTGCATCAGAATTTCGTTCCTTGGTACTTCGGGATCTACCATAGCTCTGATCCTTTTTATCACCAGCTCTCTTTCCCTTATCATCATTGTTCCTAGTGTTTTGATCATCATCATAATTACTAATCTCATATCTTGATTTCTTATATCGATTTTCAACAGCATTACCTTCATCCCTCGTATACTTAGTCCCCGACCTGTCACCATGGTGCCTCTCTTCCCGGTGTCTCTTCTTCCAATCACCATCTTTCCTAGGCTTGCTACCTGTATGCCTACTATCTCTGTCATCACCTTCCCCATACTTATTCTTACAACTGCACCATCCTTGTATCTTCCATCCTTGAAATACTCGCCTCTTGACGACCGCCAACTGTCGCTATCATCTCTTACATAATCTTGATTTTTACCCTTCTCAACAGACCCATCTCGTTCAACTTCTGGAACCTTCAACTTCGTATCCTTCCTCTCACCATCTCTTCTCCTCTTTGAAGCACTGTGCTCCACCTCAGCGGAACCCTCACTGTCATTTCCACGCCGAGACCGATTATCCCCACGGTCTTGCAGTCTTCACTTCTCGCCGGCGCACAAATCCCGAGAAACCCTAACCGAGCTCTCTTCTTTAACGTTCCTGTTCTTCTTTGTCCTCGCTTCATCTTCTTCTTCAACAACTATTTCTATCTCCGTTTCTGAGTCCGTGTATCCTGCGGTGTCGTGTGAACTGTGCTTGTTCTGCTTCTGAGACGACCTCTGCCGAGAGCTCTTCGACATGGTTGTTTAACTTCCACCGCGAGAAAAAACAACAACAAGAAAAGAAAACTGAAATGTGATAGAAATCGAAATCAAAGTTCAAAATTCTGTGCCGGTCGGGTTGGGAAACGATTTCATCGGAATCCGGCAGTTCATATCACTGGAGAGTCGCCGGAAAAAAGAGGGGGAAAATTGACACGAGAGAAATTTGACACGGAACACGCAAGGAGTTTTCGATTGACTGGAATGACAAAATTGCCCCTCAAGGAAACCGCGGCCCAATACTGGAGTTTCAACTTTATTGGATCAATACTGAACGAGCCCATGTCCAAAGGCATGACATGGCACTGGCCCACTGGGCCCCTTCATATGGCAATATGCATGTGCATGACACGTGTAGTTGTGTTGGGAGATGATCACTAATGAGTACAAAACTAGGAACATCAAATACTATAGGGGAAGATAGGATCATACTACAATTCAACAAAAGTCTCTTTTCGTGGCCACAAATTAAAAGTGTAATCTTTCTTTTAATTTCATTTTCTCTCTCCACCGCTTGCAGTTGTAAAACAATGGCTTCTAACATCACTCTCCCAAGCTTTCAAGGCCCTCTTCTTAAATCCGATTTCCTTGGCAGAAACGACCTCTCTAATCGCGCTAATAAATCGTCTTTCACAGTTCACAAACGGCCATCGACCCGTTACCTAAGAACATGTGCCAAATTCAATCTATTTGAGCTCTTGGGAGGCAGAGGGCTCTGCAATGGTGAACAAGGTCTACAAAAAGAGCTAACGAGAAATGTTGAAGAACAAGTGTCACCAGCTGTTGCTGCTGAAACAGAGGAAGATAAACCAGACAGTTCTGCAATAACTACTTTGGACAACGTTCAAGAAGATGCTTTTGAAAAGGAGTTGATGGGGCTTACTGGGGGATTTCCTGGTGGTGAAAAGGGATTGCAGTTGTTCATTGAGAAAAACCCACCTCCCAAAAAGCCACCAGTTGCAGACTCAGGAAAAACAACAGCAGCACTTGTGAGATCAAAGAAGCCTAAAGCACCTGAACTGCCATTGTTATTGCCTGGTATGATTGCCATTGTGAGCAACCCAAATAGCCCATATCACATGTACTGTGGCATTGTTCAGAGAATCACTGATGGGAAAGCTGGGGTTCTTTTTGAGGGAGGAAACTGGGACAGGTTGATTACTTTTCGACTGGAAGAGCTCACCCGCAGGGACAAAGGCCCTCCAGGGAAAAATCCCAAATCCGCTGTCCTTGAACCTCAGCTCCAAACGGGTCCTGAATGAGTCCTTCTCTTAACTTCTCTATCACATGCATGTGTGTTTATATTTGGAATGTGCAAATTTGAAATTCCTAGCTTAGATGGCAATAGCTTTAATTGTAAATTGTAAATTGCATGGAGAAGAGAAAACATGTCTTTGAGGACGCTATTCGATATCACATCTTAAATGTGTTATCTATCATTATGAATTTCAGCTAGTAGATTGTTATTCAAACAATAGAAAGTGAACTCTGGATACTTCCGAGTGCTTAAAAATTGTCAAAATATTGTCCAACACATGGTCCTCCGTTCTTCAAGCTCCAAACAATATCAGATGCAGCCACCCAACTGCCAAAAGATGGTTAAAACAAATACGTAAATGAATTGCAAGCCTAAAGAAAAGACAGACAAGAAAACTGATTCAATTTTCGCATTTTAGCCTTTTCAAAATCTTGATGATAATGGTTCAATGGTGTGCCATGCTGATCAAGATTCAAATGCTTAGAAATAGTATAATGTAACGTTAACAAACAACCAATTGTCTAGCTACTTATATGACAAATGTGAGAACAAGCAATGATTATCAATTTATTCACACTGACTATGCTGATTTTCAGCTATCATGCATCTTATGCAAAAATGCTTCCCACATCTAGAAGTCAATTAACTTCTAATTTTTCTGGTTGAAATTTAGAACTTGTAATAATTCCACAAATATAGCCTACTGTACAATTTCATGTGCAACATTTAGCAGTGTTCCAGTTTCACTACCTTGTGAATCACAGATCAAAAAAAAATTACTAACCATCATATAGCCTAGTTTTCAGCCGAGCAAGTACTTGCATATTGAACGGTGAGAGAAAATTAACAAAACTTTAAGTTCCACATACCAAAATGGCCTCAATCTCTTCATTGGACACTGGTGTTCGCTTGGGCTGAAGAGAAGCCTTTCCTCCTAAAGTTGTTGAGACCTTTGAACTTGAGAAGAAAGTAGCATCAGCAGCCAAAGGTGTTGTTTGAGTCTCAGTTCCAGAACCTGCCAAGTAAATAATGACAAGTGTTGACGCAAAAACAAATTATGATAATCCAGAAAGAACATAGTATCGAAAAAAAATCTTGAGTCAATGGAGAAGGAAAAGTAAGAAAATTTAAGCAAGGGTTCAAATGTAAATTAGATGAAGAAGATCAACAATGGCTTCATCATATGTCTAAGTTTGTTACATGGACACAGATATGCAACAAACACACAATACACATATAATATACATACATTCCACATACTCTGCCCTTCCTCTTCCTATTTCTAACCTCTACCATGCACGCACATTGGTGTATCACGTATGTGTGGTGCTCCTAGTACATATAATGTTCTCTTACCAAACTTTGTTATGTTACTATACAAATATTATATTGTCAGGACTGTCAATCATGGTCAAACACTCGAGCATGATTTCACCTGATTAATAGTTATCATTAACAGCTGGTCAATATAACATGTCAAATTATCTGGCAAAAAGAGCATTACGCTAATATATATGTATGTAAGTGTATCAAGAGAATGGACAGGATTTCAATGCTTGATTGAAAGACTTAAACATGAATCTGATTCTGAAGACTACAAGACAAATTTTACAACTAAGAGTATGAGGGCAATCAATAAATTTTTGATGCTTTTCAATCAAAACTTCACAAGTTGGTCCTTCATAGGTTAGGATTGCCAAGTATCAGTCTAAATTGTGGCATTGCCCATTTGTGTCACCTATATGTCACTAGATCAACACCAAACTGCCAAATCGATTAAAGAAGGACCTACCAGACAAAAGTGGGAATTGGGTTTGGGGGTTCTGCTGCATTAGTTCACCAACATCAGAAAGTATCATGTTTATGCCCGAACATTCCGGAACCAGCAGAAAGTTCAAAACAGTATTCAAGGCTCCCAAGTGGCATCTTCGAGGAAGGCTAATCATATACCCAATACAACAAACTCCCATATCTTTAGCACTACCCCAAAACCTTACTTTCAGCATTTGCATGATGCAACCAAGTCAAAGAGTTCACGCACTTACACTCGACAAGTAGAGACATTAATCGACAAATTGAGTAAGCTAATCCCAATTATATTTATTCTACACTAACCACATGCTCAAATCCACAGGTGACAAAACCAACCAACTGCAAATTCGGATTGACTAAATTTGATCATATTACGAATCCAATCTATGCTTCAATGTGAATACAGAGGACGAATATAATGCATCCTAAGATTTCCAAATTAACAAGCAACCCAGAAATCATATGCCAATTCAACAGAACCCATCAGAGCTGTAACATTAATACAACTTAAATTGAAACACATATACACATGCATAGACCTTAAAATTACTATAGGTAAGGAAATTGAAAAGGTTGAGAAACAAAAGAGGGACAGACCATAGGGTTTCGGACGTCTCTGAGGAAATTTGATGCGAGGGATTCTCTTCATCACCTGAGCTCCACCCATCTCTCTTCCGCTCTCTTTTTGTGTTGGAGACGACGAATATAAAGCTTCTTCCTCTGTACTTAGCTGCGATTTGACGAACTCAGGCACGAACAGAAGTTATGGATTTTTTACGCGTGGGAATGAATAGTCATCTCTGCCCCACATCATGCGCCACAGTCACTATTATTTTCCGGAATGTCAAAGCTGCATAATTTGGTCATTTAAACTCATAAATAAACGTAATAAAATTGAAATAATGTTCACAATAATAAATTGGCTAAATAGTTTTTAATTTAACTGATTTATTACGAGAGCTATCTTTGAATAATATCTTAAAATATGAATGGTTTTAATTATTAAATTGTTATAAGCCCCTTTCATTGAGAGATGTCTCAAATAAGTTTATTTAAGAAATTTCTCATAGAGCAATTCTATATGGTATTTCAATAATCTGAATCGTCTACTTTTAAACAAATATCATTATTATAAAAAAGGAAAAATTACTAAAATAGTCTACTTATTGTTCCACATATCTCGGTTTGGTCTATGAATTTTTTTCTTCGCTAGTTTGATCCACGAATTATTTACCATTTGCCATTTTGGTCCATTCCGTTAAAATTTCATAAACAGCCGTTTAATGGATGAAAAAATTATCAATTTCATCCCAAGTTTTTTAGTTTTTCTTCTTAATTTTGACCCAATTTTTAACCTATCAAATCTTAACCAAATTAACCAATCTTATACTAGTTTTTAAGCTATGAATATCCTCTTTACAACCATATAAAAAGTACTCAAAATAAAGCTATAAATTTCTAGATAAATAATCACAAAGTAAACTATTTGAAACTGGAATTTTTCCATAAATTTCTAAATTTTTGAATTTTCTTACAGTTTCAATTTCCTTCAAATTCAACAGCTCAAATCAATTTCTAAGGCTACTAGAAACAAATTTATAGTCTCACAATTCATCACCCAACCACAAATCAAGCTAGAAATCAAAATCTCAATTAAGAACATAAAATCTCAAAACTGAAAAATTAATAAATACACCTCAATCCGAATTCTCCTTCAATTCTCTTCTTTGTGACCCAAATAACCTCGAAAATGAATGTGAATTGAAGGAAAAATTCAGGTTATGGTGTATTTATCAATTTTTTGGTTTTGGAATTTTATGTTTTTGATTGAAATTTTGATTTCTAAGTTGGTTTGAGGTTGAGTAATGGATTGGAAGACTTTAAACATGTTTCTAGTAGCCTAAGAAATTGATTTGATGTGTTGAATTCGAAGGAAATTGAAAATGGAAGAAAATTCAAAAATATAGAAATTTTATGGAAAAATTACAGTTTCAAGTAGCATACTTTGTAATTATTTATCTAGAGTTTTATAACTTCATTTTGAGTACTTTTTATATAGTTGTAAAGAGGATATTCATAGCTTGAAAACTAGTATAAGATTAGTTAATTTGGTTAAGATTTAATAGTTAAAAGTTGGGTCAAAATTAAAAAGAAAAACTGAAAAATTTAGGACAAAATTGACAATTTTTTCCTCCATTTAACGGCTGTTTATGAAATTTTAACGGAATGGACCAAAATGGCAAACGACAAATAATTCGTGGATCAAACTGGCAAAGAAAAAAATTCATAGACTAAACTGAGATATGTGGAACAATAAGTGGACTATTTTGGTAATTTTCTCTATAAAAAATTAGATATGTTAAATGAACAAAATATTTTTGATAAATACTTACAATAATTACTATTTAATCAATAGAAATTTAGGATTAAATATCTAGTTTCAATACTTTTTTAGAAAATCAGTTTTGCTCAAAATTTTTAGGTTTGACTACTAACTAAAGAACTTTATTTTTAGAATAGGTCACAATTACTATTTAATCAATAGAAATTTAGGATTAAATACCTAGTTTCAATACTTTTTTAGAAAATCAGTTTTGCTCAAAATTTTTAGGTTTGACTACTAACTAATGAACTTTATTTTTAGAATAGGTCACAAATTTACAGCTCATTTGTTTTGAGCTTTATTTGTTTGACAAATTTACCCTTCTATTGTCTTTTGGCCCACATATGATGGGTTTTAAATAAAATTTATAAAGTTTTGACAAAATTGTTCTTGATACATTTATATTGTCTTGAAAATTAGTTAATATAGTCTCAACTTCAGTTTTAGTTGTGACTGTACGACACTTAACTTCAAATTTAGTTGTGACTGAATGACAGTTACAACTAAATTGTGATATAGTCACAGTTAGGTTATGACTGAATTGAAATTTTTTTTAAGAGAAATTGTATTACAATATAGTATAAATAGATATCAAAACAATACTTTTACTTAAAATAACACTTAGTATAGTGGTGGGAGTTGTTTTTTTCAACTTATCAAGACAATTACAACTAAATTATAAGATAGTCACAGTTAAGATGTGATTGGATTGATTTTTTTTAGTTTAATACAATATGGTATAAATTAATGTAATAGTATATATTCGTTGTGGCTTATGACTAAAAAATATGATAAGTTGTGATTTATTAATAAAGTACTCTATATTTGATTGTAGTGGCATGTGATGTAATATTTGTGAATTATAGTGCCCTTTACAATATTATTATGTTTGACTTTTCAACTAGTACCTAATTTAAAATGTTATTAAATTTTAGTATCTAAACTAAAAAATTATTGAAATTTGGTATTTAAAGTCAATTAACCTTTTAATCAAATTAGCTAAACGGATTTCAATTTAGTTAATTTTTTACAAAAATAATCTTTAATAAATACCTAAAATGTAGATGGTTCTAATCATCAAAATACAATGTACATTGGGCTTTATAAGAGATCTCCTATTTAACCTTAAATGAAAGATCCCTAAATGAAAAAGGCCTGTAAATTTTAAATCAAAAAATGATTGTCTTACTTTTTTAAAAATAAGAACATCTTACTTTAAGCTTCCCTTTATTGAAAGCCTTTTCAGAGGTATACCTCATTCTAAACACATTGAGCTATGGCTTTTGGACTCACTTTACATTGCAGTTTGATGATTGAAGTCGTTTATTTTCTAAGTTTCTATACAAAAATCATCCTTGCAAAAAATTTAGATAATTCATAAATTATTTAATCATTTAATTAAAGAGTCATCATTTCAAGTGTTTACAACATCACTATATTCATCTATTTATTTAATCACAATTAAATGTTTTAATAATTTTCAATTTATTTAATATTGTAAAGATGATTTTTGTACAAAGACTTAGAAATTAAACGATTTCAATCATCAAATTATAATACATTATAAGTTTCACAAATAATACCTTATTACGTTTAATATAAAGTATATATCTTTTTAAGTCCTTTATGGAAGGCGCCTCTCCCTTTATATGTGTATATTGTACGCGTGTAGTTCAAGCTCAAATAATACATGTATATAAAAAGTTAGGAATCCAATTTTCACAATTTGCGTCACTTTCAAAACCTTGGTCCTAGACTCCTAGCAAGTGCAAAGTGAGCCTCAATTATATAGTTCTTAAACTCTCAACTTAATTTGTTATTAGATGGGCGTGGTGGGACACTATATTCTTATGTTACAAAGTGTTTTATGGGCCGGACACACACAATATCTAATATCTATCCCTATCTTACAAGTCTTTTGTGCCCATGAATTTAATAAATATGTTATAAGAAATTAAATTTCAGATTTTGAAAAAAATTCAAAGTTTAAATTTTTTTATTTTTTAGAAATTTAAACTAAAACAATTGAAATATTTTAACAAAATTTCAACAATTGTAATTCGGTAATATTTCAAAACTTAAAAAAATTGATTCAAAGCGATTTTCAAAGGTAAATTCAAATTCAATGGTATAACATCATAAAATTTAGTAGTTTAAAATTAATAATTTAATAATTAAAAGTGAATTTAAAAGTGAATCTATCAACAGTTATTGATATATAGATGATAGATTGCATACAGTAGCCCCCAGAAACTTGTTGATAGATTGCCATTGAATTAATTTCTCCCCAAGTCACAATCTGAGAGTATATGTATGAAAGGACAATTCGAAGCGTAGAATAGTTATCACTTTGGCAGTGGGCTTACGTGATTGAATTGGTCAATCTAATCGTTCTTCTAGTAAAATTTTTGTTTGGGTAAAGTTAATCTATATTTTAGTTTTAACAGGTTTGTCTTTGCTTCAAAAGAGGGTCAAAAAAGAAATCAAGCACACTGCACACGACATCAAAAAGATAAAACATAAAGAAAAGCAAATCAATCTGAGTGCGCGTATTGGGATGAGACTTGCAGAGAAGTCTTGATGAATCACAATCACATACTTTTTCATATTTGTACAAATTAATCCATCTTTTCATTGCTAAAAGATTACTTTTGTTTAATAAATAACAATCTTGACTAACGTATTCTGCACTAACTACAAACTTTCTCCCTAACTCAGTGGAATATGTTAAAATTGTGTTTAAATCAAATATCACTTCTAAAATTCAAAATAACAGATTGTTGTGAACTTTCAGATTTCTATTTAGACAATAAGATATGTCATTGAAATTTTGAGGCCATAACAGTGATGCAGAGGCATTGAGCCTCTACAAATTCTAGATATATACTTTTTGGAGTGGCTGTGTTTGGTTCATTAGGATCAAAAAACTTTTGTAGACAAGCATTAGAAACCAAAAGCTTGAGCTGTTAGGGAATATGATCAACCGATGTATATCAAATTAACACCTTAGGGTTCTTGCTTAATTATAACCCTTCTTATACCTTACAAATTAACACATAAGGGGGTATATGAGATTAGACATTTCAATCGGGACTTCCTACAACTAGAGCTCTTGATGAGTAGTTATAAGATTACTATTTTTTAGCTTCGTATACATTGTTGCCCATTTTTTAATAGATTAAACATACTTTTGAGATATAGTGGTTATCTAAAATGGTATTAGAGTCTTGTTTGTAGGTCTTGGGTAGAAATCCTCCATCTTCCAATTTTGTCCGTCGATACGTATGCTTTCCACGTATAGATTGAGGTTGCATGTGAAAGAGGAGGTTAGCTTGATATACATTGTTTTCCCTTATAGAGAATAGAATATCAAACCAACAACGTCTTTGAGGGTGGCTAGCCCCTCTTTTGAAGCAGATAAAAACAAGAATGAGCAACACAGGTAGGCAGAAACTAGAAACACTGCAGAGAACATTAGCATTGACCAATTCAAGAATTTTATTTCTGTCCTTTTCACTCCAACGTAGTTTGCTTATGTTTCGGGGGGTCCTCTTCTCCTCATGGAGTCTTGGACATGTCAATTTTTAAGCTTGACTAAGAGGTTGAGACTTGTTCAGGCCTCACCCACTTGCACAAATCTAGTGGTCATCTTTCCCCAGATAACACTCCATGCTATAGCTCTTCATCTCCATCTCCATCCTATCAGTCCCTCACTATATATACACCCCCAACTCTAATATGCTTATTCATCTCTCTCTCTCTCTCTCTCTCTCTAATGTTGAACTCTTTGCTTGCTTTCTTTAATAGATCACTAGATGACATGCTAAAACTTGGCATACCCAATAATGCCACAAAGATTATATACAGAGATGAGTTGAGTAATAAGAAGCCCTTTTCAAGGAAGCAAAAGAGTGGCTGTTACTCTGAAAATTCAGAGCCACTGCTGCTCAAGAGGGAAGAAGAAGATCAGGGGAAACTTTTTACTGCAGTTGACCAGAAAGAAGTGGTGATTAGAGTAAAAGTTAAGATGACAAGGCAAGAAGCTGCAAGACTGCTTTCAAAGTGCAAAAATGGAGGGGTTCTTGATTTCAAGGATGTAAGTCATGAGCTCACACAGATTCCAATGGATCGTATTCATATTGAGTCCCCTGGCAGAACTAGCTGTGGTTCAGGTCTTGTTCTGAAGAGCATCCCTGAAGAATTCTGAGAGTGGTTTAATCTAAGTTTCTATTATTGGGAATGTTATTAGTAGCATTGATTTTTTAGTAGTCAGTATGTATAATTAAGTTGAAAATTAGGAGTATTTCACTTGAATTTGTGTTTGTAATATAGATTTTAACAGATTATGTTCTGACACTGCTGTGGCTGTCTTTTAATCTAGTGCAAGTTATAAGTTACTCAGATATAGTGCTACCACTTTGATAAGTGGCTCTTTAGGACTTAGGAGAAACTTCACAATTCTTGTTTGCAACTTTGCATGAGTTTGTTCTCAGATATAGCTGGATTTTCCTTTTATATCTGTTATCATCTTATATATGTATACTGGCACACTTGACTAGGCCATAAAGTCAATCACAATATAATTACAAAAGCAATGACATGTTAACTTTAGCAGTGATTTCTATTCTCAAAATTTCTCAGAGAGAATGCTGTACATATATATATCACCAATATATCTGCATATATTCTGTGAATAGGGCCTTGCTATTAAATCGTTTGGACTTTGGATATGCAAACAACAAGAAACATCTGACCTATTCACAAAGATATATGGGCCTTGGGAAATTATATACGGGCTTTGAGCCTTTGAGTCTTTAAAACTTGCCTCAAATTCTACTTGAACTGTGTCACTGATGAAATTGGAGCCTACTACTGTTTGGATTGTGAGAGGTTACTCCTTCCATGTGTTCCCATCTAGTTTTAGAGACCAGGTCTTGTGCAAACAAAATATACAGTGCACACAGCTATTGAAATGGGCTGCAATACTGTATGGAATGCAGGTGGTAAACTGGTATTCTGAGACACACCATATCACATGTTTCATTAGCCATCTGGTTCTTAGACTATCATAGCTAGATTCATAAATATGTTCAAACCCCACATGCATTCTGGTGCCTACTTCAACACTGGGGCCCCAAAATTTTAAGTTTGATTTGACTGATCGATTTAATTGAGCATTTAAATATATTTTTATTATGAATATGCTTTTTAAAACTTTCATTAGTGTTAATAACATGAACTTAAGGCTAGTAGAATTAATTATAAACAAATACGTTGGAACTATTGGAAGACTGAAGACAGAAAATACTTCACAAACACCAGCTCATCTTCACCTTCAAAATATTATGCATCAACAGAACAATCATGTGAAAATACATAAAGGGTTTGATTTAAGAAAGTTGTGGCAAATGGTAAGTAAAGATCAGGATAACAATTCACAGCAGGAAAAGTCATATATATTTTTTCCATCTTAACTCAACCACTTGAGGTTGAGGCTCTCCATTCAAGAGAATTTTAATTACAAAATACATCAAAACTCCCAAAAACAGAGTTGAAAATAGACCCAAAAAGTTGAAGTTTGGACTGAGAGACTCATCTATCCATCTCAATTACTTCAGGGCACTCCATGATGCTCTCTAAAGAAGGCTTCCACCCCTCAACTTTGGCTCTGCTTCTCTGGATCTCCTCCAAAACCTCTTCTAAGCTCTTCCCTCCTCTATCTTTCAGCTGAAGCATCAGCCACTCCAGCTCTTCCTTTGTCAGCACAATCTTCACCCTTATGTTGCCATCTTTCCCAAAATTGTTTTCCTTCACAAACCCGATATCATTTTCTCTCTGATATTCTTGCTGCTGCTGCATTTCATTTTCTTGCTGCCTCTCTGTGCATGTCTCCACACAATTTCCCATTATTCCTTGACTCTGTGAATGCAAGAAAATTAACCACCCTTTCCTCTACGAGAAATTAAGGCCCCGTTTGGTTCGTGATTCAGAAACTGATTTCAAAACAAAAGATTTGGAAACAAGAAAAGCAACCCAATAATGAAGAAGTAGATTGCTGTAGAAGTACTTTTTCTGCAGGTAACAAGCTCTAGCTATAGTGCATGAAAGATGTGAGAGAAATGACGGAGGGCATGTATTTATAGGCGTTAAATTCCAATGAATTGAATAAATAAAAACAAAGAAACAAAAAAATATTACGTACACTTGTTTCATTCACAAGGATTGATAGTTGATTCTTCCTACTTTAAAAAGTGAGAAAATTCATATTGTCTGTTTGTGACATTTTAAGGCACTGCTGGACCGTAATGTACAGCTAGCTCTCACATCATCTGTTGTCTATATTTTAAACAAAACAAAACTGTCATCACAATTTTTGGATGGTTTCCTCTCTTATTTTTTGTTATTTTTCTTCATCTTTGGCTAATTTCTCTCTATTAATATTTATTGTAACAATAGTTTTTCACCCATTTTAGAGCCAAAAAACAAAAAGTGTTGACAATATGGACATTTCGTAGAATTTGTGGCCTAAATGAATAGAAGTTTCGAGTTCAAACAAAGCAATAGAGACCCCATTGGCCCATTCCCCGACATGTCACGGGCATACAGGAATTCTGTAAACCTAACCTCACTGGCTGCAGAACAAGATTCATATAATATGTTATTATAAGGTGCCAAAATTTGTATAACAGTGCATGTTTTTATTTTATATATATTAAGCATGGATGAATAAAATATTATTGAATAATTGAATTTACTAAAGTATGAGGAAAAGTAGAAGGTCACGGATATCTTTCGAATTATTTTACAAATTTGGCTTTCCAAGCCTGATTTTTCTTTATATTTTCTTATTTTGTAGTCTGGTGAAAATCGTATCAGCTTGTCAAAACATGAATAATACGATGATGATAATTTCACGTAATGTGTATGTCAACATAATATTATAAATTCATTTAAATTATAATACCTAATAATGCCTTGATTGTATTTTAATTAATATAAAGAAAAATGAGACTGGGCAAATTGTTGATTGATGCTGTGTTATTTTCTTCCTTTTGTTTTGCTTTTAATAAGGTGCAGTGCATGAGAATATGCCATAATTTACGTAGAAAAAGTCTTGGCGATTAACCTACTTCAGAATTTGTTAAGAAACTTTAAAAAGTGCTACTTCGATAGTGATATTTAGCTTTGAGAACATAATGCGGTGGACTATGCATTAACTTTACCCTTTTTCTTTCTGAAAAGAGTGATTAAAATTTCAACCTTCTTTATCGTTTTAAAAGAAAAACAATCAGACATTTTCCTTCCAATCAATTGGGTCAAAGTCTATTTTTTTTTACATGCTATTCTCCTTAAAGAGATGTGAACATGAATATATCCTTATCCATACTTTTTTTTGGTTATATTGAAAAAAATAAAGCCTTACACTTACTTCATCACTTGAGCTAATTCTAACCCATATTGTGGCACATTATGTGCATTGCACACCACATCATTGTATGAAAAAGACAACAATATAGAACTCAATGAGAAATGTGATGTAAAAAAAATAAAATAAAATACAAGAACAACCCCTGCAAGATTGAATAGACCCTTTATCTATTCTAAACCATCAAACTTTTTAAGGGCTCGATACTTCACTTAAAATTAGCATTGCAACTTTTTGAGCAATTCCCATCCATTTGGGGAATTTATTTTTCTTCAAACCTCAATCATCTAATTAGCAATGTAGTTCCACTAGTAACGAAAAAACAAGACATATTGGCATTATTTTGGGCACCCCTTTGATGGCACTATAAAACCAAAAGCTCTCACCTAATCACGTATGGACGGCGCAAACCTTTCCTGAATTGAATCGTTAATCCCCGACTTAAAATGAGCTCTGTAGGCCTCTGTTCAAGACTTGAAGTAATCATGACAGCAAATGACGATACTACAAGCACCAAAAATAAATAAAAAATTGATGCATAACACAATTGATGTGACAGATAAAATGTAGTAAAAATTTGACTTGCAGTTGCACAAAACGCAAGAGGACTTAGAATTACTTACATGAAAGTAAGTCATATGCTAAAAATTGCACTTGAAGTTTTTCGTAAGCAAGCATTTCAATAATTTTATTTAGAGATTTTCTCTTTTTTGGTTAATAGAAAGAAATAAAGATCATTTCACTTTCATATCAGCGGTACAACTCAGACAGTCTGCAAAGTTTAGGTAGGATAATGACTACTTATTTAATTTTGAAAGACTGGATCAACTGTAAAACACATGAATACGTAATCATTTCCCTTTCCCAAAGGAGCAAAAACAACCTACTTTTGTCCCCTCCTGTTAAAAAGTGTTGAAAATAATGCAATTCATAATGGGAATTGGGTGTCAGTCAGAGAATCGGGCACCGAGATTTACTAAGCCCCACCCCAATATTTAAGTATTAAAACTCATACGGCTTTGAGTTGAAAGAATGATGCAATTTTGCAACAAATCAACATCTAATCTCACATGCAATTTGGAACTATCATAAAACAGATTATGCATACGGATTTTAGATGCTTTAGATTTTAGAATCAGTAAATGATGCATGAGATTCTCTTGCTAGATATGGTTCCTACTTTTCTGCCCAATAGGTTAGATCAGCCTACAGTTAGCCAAATGTCTTTTAGCATTGTAGTTTTGAGCTGACTATACAAAGAATGCAGAAAGAAACCAATCAGGATTTTAGATGCTCTAGATCACGGGCTTAACAAAAAAGCATACACACCTAAAAATATACACACATGACACATGCATAGACATGTAACATTTTTTCTACTGCTTATGGAATGTAAACGGGCATCAGACCTTGTCCTCATAGATTGCACACAATCCTACCAATTCATAAGATCCACTTTCCCATAGAAATATTGCAGGTCAAGCAGTTACATAAAAGAGGCTCAAGTTAATATCATAATGTGTTAGACATAAGTCTTCATAGTAGTAACATTGATACTAGTAGAACACTCTAATTTAGGACAGCCTAACGTATGCTAGGCCTTTTTAGGGTTACTGAAACCTGGATTAACTCCAGAAGCAAAAAAAAGGTCAATATTAACACATGCATGCAACTGCAGTAGAGATCTGGCACTAACTCACTCTACACGTCTGCGTTTCTTCGCTAGATTCTCAAAAACCTGGTGGACGTCAGCAGTCGTTATTGGCTTTGATGAATCAAATGATTCCTGCAAAATAATTAGCATAAATTTGAGCACAACATTAAATCAATTATTTATAAAAAATCATATTCTAGACCTGCTTCTTGAATGGTTTTATAAAATAAAAGGTTAAACAAACTGCAAGGAACAAAACGTTCATATTCATCAAGGGCATACCAGGAAAGTACGAATCTCATCTTTCATGTCTGCAATTCCATTCAGAACCTCCATTTTCCCTACATGACCAAGTTTATCAAGCATGCTTAACTCAGCCCCTTCCTGTCCCTGCAATTTTTCTTCTCTCTTCTGCTTTGCCATTTTCTCATACTCCATAATTGAGTCTTCCGTGTCAAGCAGAAAACTAACATGCTTCTGTTCATAAAATTCACTGCATTTTTCACACCTGCAGAGTGCATCCCTCCAGTTTTTTGAAAGAAACATTGGCTTACTCTCTAAAACAGGAGCAGCTGCCAGATTAACTCCAAGAACACAATAAGCATGCGGATTGGTATCTGTAGTGCATTCATCTCGACTTATATTCTTCCCAGAATTTTCTCCAAGAAGCAAAACCCCCCGACCGGACACAGATTCAGAATTGGTATTAGAACTATGAGAAATATCATTCTCTAGCTTTCCAGATTCACAAGCTAAAGGCATATCTCTCAAAACTTCTTTATCCTTCCCAGTATTAACAAAAGCATCATTTTTGCTCCCTGCTGCCTGAATGATTTGAGTATATAGCCTTAAAAAGGAGCAAATTGCTGAGCATTCCTTGCATATAAAATCCTCATATAGAGGTTCACCCTCCTCATCTCTTGGAATCTGTAGTACAGTAAAGGACAAGTAGAATGTTATCTTTTGGATGTGATCAACACAACTGAGAGAGATGAAAGATAATCTGATTTTGACAAGTAAAAGTAGACTCTGAACCAATAAAAAGGTAAGATAAGAGTTCATGCTAAATTTTAAATTTGCATAAATGTCTGGAAATCCATAGTATAAAAGTGGTAAAGGCTAACTTCAAGACTTAAAGTGGCTAAAGTACTTCAAAGTGAGGACTTGGTGATCTTACCACACAACTATACTATAATTATCATTATGTTTATCAACGTCGCCCCAGAGAGATGAGGAGCCAATTATCAACTGATGAGAAACGGTTTAGAGTAAAGCCCCTCAATCGATATCATTGTTAAAAGACAAACAGAAGCAGTATAGGGTGAGCACCAAAATATTTGATTGGCTGTTACTGATGATTGATTAGAACAAGCAGATGAGAAATTGTAAGACTCATCAAATGTTTCAAAATCCAACGATCTCATCAACATGAGTTTAGTTTATGCTACATCTGCATATTAGCCGCTCAAATTGACAGCAAAACTCAGAAAAGCAGTACCATTTTACCAATTTCACCACTTGGATAGGAAACATGCTGTGCCTAATAGTAGGTAAATACATGATGCTCAGAGAATGACTACAATATAATACATAGAAGTGAAAACATGTCAATATTCCTAGCTACTAACCTCATCAGAAGAGTCAAGACCAATATGTTCCTCATGGAACCAGTCCTCACACACACAGCACTGTATCATCTCTACTTGTTCTTCAGCATCTGGATCAGGATAGGGGCGGCCACATGTACAATATGAACCTTTGAAATTATGATTGTATGAATTCTCAACATTTTCTATATCTTTATTTGGGAAGATCTTGCAGAAGAATTCTCCAAATTTTGAATTTCCACAATCACACCTAAAATTTCTCTTGGTCCATAGTTCCACAATCTTGTCCAAGTAACAATAATGACCAATGAACATCATGAGATGGAGGCATACAAAATAAATAAAATAACCCAGTCAAAAAAGATACATGAGACTAATACATCAAGATACATAGTAATATTAATCATATAAAAAAAAAAATCATGGTCTTTCAAAGTACATATCACACAATGGTAAGGATATCAAAATACCTCATGGCCATCATGGCAAGACAAGCTGCAAGCTGTGCAAACTCCAGCATTCCCTTCTGGGGTGCAAGTCAAGCATGAGAAAATTGCTTGCCTCTTCATATAACCACTATTATAGGTACATTCCTTGCCTTCATCACCCCCCAAAACCAAATCAGCTTCCTACAATCAATCAAACACCAAAAAGTAGGAAATAGTAGATAATATTATTAACCTTTTATTTGAAGCCTGGACTACTCTTTTCAGATTTAAGCCTATGAAGGGAGAACTCATTTTTGTAAAAATGGCTATGAAGGAAGACTGAATAGTCACAGACAATTCTTGCTCCTTCTGTAAAGATTTGGCTGGGCTTATTGATAAAAATGTACCAAACTAGGCATCGTGTTGAAGCTCCAACGTTAGATGAGCCAAGACTAAATATCCATTAAATCAATTGACAGTAGAAGCGCTAAGAATGGAGTTCTGAAGAAAACGCTACTGTTTTATGTTTATTTTCTCAATCCATCACTATTTGTTTGAATCTTTCTTAGTTTTTTTAATTATAATCTAATACATTCCTCATAAAACCAAATATTTAGTCACAATGTCTTCCTCCACTTAAACAATTCATTCCCTCTTTTGAATGAGCTGAGCTCAATCTTTTGAATGACCCTACGATGGATTTGTTATTCATTTGAAACATGCTTAGCTACGGATAAATGAGGAGTAATACCATTATACAACTCAGTTAAGAATTAAACGGAAAATAAAAAAAGGAATGCCAACCAAATAAAACTACTTTAAACTCCTAATTCAATATCTTCCTTCTACTGGTTATGTTAGTACCCAAACAGATTATTAATAAGAATAACAGCAGGAGGACTAACAATGCAACATTTTTAACCATTTAATTTCACCGATCTCATGTAAAAGCCAAATAAACTTGAACTAAATAGTAACTAATTATGGGAAAAAAGAGGGCAAACCAGCTCCTGTTCCTCCACATCCTTGAGATACTCCTGGATTGAAACCGTCTGTTCAGCCTCATCCTCGAACACACCGTCCATCTTCACCAAGACAGTAATTAGCTTCGGCGCAAAACCTCTTTACCCAAAAACCGAATTTGGAGAAACAAAAATGTTACTCACGGAATTAATCGAAAATCACAATATAAATATATATAAGCGAAGAATACGCCCTTGAACAGAAAACCCTAGATTGCACAAAAACGGGAAAAGCGGTTTTGGAAAAAGGTACCGATTTTGCCTCCGAGGTGTCTTAGGGCACTCACAGGTCGAAGAGAATGTTGAAGCAGGTGTGAGATTGAAGCGAATGTGAGGGCTTCGAAGAGAGAAAAAGGGAGATGAGGGTTAGGGGTTTTATATGTGGTAAGGACTATAAGGACATTTTCCCGCCAATTGAGCCACTAGAGGAGTAGACGGGTGTGAGAGTTTCATTGATCAAATGCTTAATCCCGTTCCCTCCAAATGTGTTTTTTTTTTGTGTTTTAAGGGAAAAATTTTGGATTGCCTTGGCTAGTATATGCTGTTTATTTTTCTTGCATTTCGTCTTTTTTTTTCTTTTTTTCTTTTTTTCTTTTTTTCATCATCACTAGAGCCATTTGGGAGAAGAGAAAATCAAACTTAGATGTAAAATAGGCAATTTCATTATAATCCAACCCATCTTAAACAAATCAGTGATAAAGTGATAACTCAACCAACATTAATAAAAAGATGCATTGCCAAGGAGCCCGGCACATGCAACGTTTTTTCTTTTCGTGTTTTACAACATAGGGAATTGTTGAACAATGCAAATATAACACTTATAGTATTTTCTTACATAAATATGTTAAAAGTTCATAAAGCCAATATAAAATGTTAAAAATCACTCTTATGGAATCACATCAATCATTTTCATATTCGTCATTGCAAAATAAATGTCAAACAAAAACTATTGCTACAAAATTATTATATAAAACAATGGCCATCGACATTGTATAGCGCCTCATGTGCACTTAACGCTTTTTTTTATTGGTCAATTTGAGCGTCTTTTTATTTTATTTTATCAATTTGAACACTTTTTTTATTATTATTAGGTGAACTTTTTTAATATTGGAAAATATTAGGTGGGTTTATTGAATATTAAAGGGTGTAAAATGCACTTTAAAATTATTAAATCTTTTTTTAATTTTTAACTTGTGATTTTTTATTTCTTCCATAGCTTGTTACCACATAACGCATTTTTTATTTTAGTTAAGGTGATACTGTTCCATAAACAAGGTAATTAATGAGATCTAACAATATATGAAATATGTGAATGAAATAAATGTAGAGGTTACCAGCTTAATTTATTGGTATGAGTCTCCCCATTTGATAGAAAAGGTCTTAAGTTCTAGAAGAAGTATCATTGTAACCACAGCTAAATTGTTGGATTAATGATAGATAAAGCCAAATTAGAGGGATAATATTGTGCGCTACAATCTAGGTTTTCAAAATATTCAACTTTGTCCATTTTTAAGTGGATTCAAATAAATTTATGTTGAGCTTTCGAATGATAATTACGATGAGCGTTTTATCATATATAATTGTTTATTAATTATATCAAACAATTAGGTTAAAATAACAGTAATTAATTTGCTACATGTTAAATTTCCTAACAGACAAATACAAGAGTACGTGTTGGAACACTAAATGACAAGATTAAAAGATGGACCAAATTGATATAAATTTGAATTATGAGTTTTTTTTATCATGTGTAAAGTCTAGGACGGTGAATTTGTTTAACACTAACTAATTATGAATTATATAGTGTAATTTCAGTTAGATAGTTTTAGGCGTTTGCGAAAGGTACGTATTAACTTATTGTTAATTTTAGAAACTAAGCATAAAAACAAAGAATTAATTAATATAGACACACTGATCTAAATCTCTCTCACTCATCATATCAAATATGGCTATTTTTAAGATTAATGTTACATGGTAAATCACGACCCTGCCTATTAATTACAGAGTGGAGGCGTACTTGGTAAGTTCATGGTTGGTGCGAGAGCTTTTGGAAGAAATTAATTGGAAATTATAAATGCAATTTCTTTAGCGGTGATACGCAACACGGTTTGAAATTTTATGAATATGCATATATATATATAGCATGCTCAAAAACAAACACAAGTAATAAAAAAATAAAAAGAAATATATTATAGATTAAAATTATAGAATCCCCAGAATTAACTAGTCAAATAAATTACATTTCTATAATTCATAGTAGATGTGAAATAATTATATATAATTATATGAACTATTTAAGCTTGTATTTTAATCAAAGTTGGTGACCAGACCACACTAAACAATAGTAAAACACATCGGAGCTGATATTTATAGAAAAAAAAGTGAGGCGAAGACTGATGCATGCAAAGAATAATGCTGGGTTTGGATTTTGGACAGACCGTCATGGGCTTGACTCTAAAATCTTATCCAACAAATATTAACAAAATAAATTGTGGGTTATTTACACTTACCCCTGAGGTTTATCATCTTTTCACATACACCCCTGGGATCTCAAAAATTATACATAACCTAGCTACTTGAGGTTTCAGAATTGTTACACATAACCCCCTACAAGACAAAACCCCACTAACAGACGTGACTGAACCAACAAATGTACTGAAATACCCTTAGAGCATATACATTGTTGGGCTAAATGCAATACAAAAGGCAAGATTTAGCTTAAAATGTGAGAAAATGTCTACATTGCTGGGCCAAATGCAAGGTAATTCTTGCCATAGCAAGATTTTAGGCTAAATTTGGTCCAAAATCTTGCTATTGTCTTTTGCTTTGGTAAGACAAGTGGAGCACACAAGAGACAAAACCCAATAGCACCACCAATAAATGGGTGCATGACACCTGTTGTTGAAGGCCCATTTCTTGACTGATTTGCATATTTTACTTTTTTAAAGCACACCAATTAGCCATGAACAGCTGGCCCACCAAGGTCACATTGTGATCGTTGCTAACTTTGTGCGCTGGGCTGCTGCCTCCTTTTTAAAAAAATGGCTATAGCCAATGGCATGCTGCCATGTGGCTCCAACTGTGTTAAATGAGTGTTAAAATAATAATAATTAAATATATTCAATATTATATTCATATTAAAAATTTCATTAAAAAAAAATCAATGGTATAATTATTAAACTATATTAATTAATAAATTTTAATTTATAAGAGTATATATCAATACACTTAATAAATTAAATATGTATGTTTTTACCTTTAGCCTTTAGAAATGTACAAGTTTGTGCATGTGGCCAAAGACAATAGCTAAATCTTGCCTTTAGTCTTTAGCAATGTACATGCTCTTACAATATTAAAAGACTGTTTGGCTACTATTCACTTAATGAGAACCGGTGGGCAACCCTAGAACTCTAAAGAAAATCTCCATCTCTTAATCACTTATTCTCAGAAGAAGAAGAAGCTCTCTCTGTTGCTTTGGAAATTCGAAGAGTATTTTAGGAAATTTGAAGTAAGCATTATACTCCAATCCACGCATTGACAAATTGTTATTGATCATGAATAATTTTCTTACACCCAAGTCTTGTATGGTATTTGACAAAAAAGAAGAAGTCTGTGTTTATATGAAATTCTTATATTTTTAATGAAGCTTTGTCATTTTATGCAGTTTTCTATATTGCTTTTGGGACTTGTATGTCGGGCTCGCTTGACTTTTATGTTTGTTAATTTTATATACTCCATTTTTGCAAGTTGTCTCAATTGTTAACTTGGACCATTAATTTTTTCCATAATGCGTGTTTCAGATTTTCTTCTGTCTTGGCATATGTTGATTATCTAGGTTAATTATTTTCTTTTGTTATAAGAAAATGTGCCTTTTAGCTGACAACATTGTTTTTGTTTTTTTGTTTTTTGTTTTTAATTTTAAGATTGACTTTGGAAGGTGGGGATGTTTGAAATTGAGGTCCACTTTAGAGGCAAACATGCTGGGAATATTGGTAGTATTGACAAGTAACAAGTATTCCTTATATTACTTGACTTGTATGATAATATTTGTTCATTATGATTAATAAAAAGGATAGTTTTGCAATCTATGAAAATTTTGGTTGAGTTTAGGCACCCCAATTAATGGAAAATGTGCAAGATTTTAGGAATGCTAATTTTTGTATCTTTTTTCGTATATGCTTATGTTGAGGAAATGCTTTGTTTCTTTCATTTCCTTTATTTTGTTGATGATGGGTGTCTGCATTTTTCTTTCATGTAGGTTGGCGACAACATAGGTGATTTTGGGTGTTTGGGTTATACTAATCTTATTGAATTTGAATTTGAATTTGGTTGTTTGGGATACCTTAATCTTAATTCCGGTTAGTGTAATTTGGTTGTTTTTTTTTTTTTTGTTGATTTTATTGACTGTCACTTAAGGCAAGGAGTTATGTGTAACAATTTTGGAACCTCAAGTAGGTTATGAGTAATTTTTAAAAATGTAAAAAGTGCAAGTGAAAAGACGATAAACCTCAGGGAGTGTCAGTGTAAATAACCTTATTTTGTCCAAAACATTTGTGTATGGTGCCTTGTGTTTTGAATATCAACTTGAAGTCTGGGGCACAGAATTTCGGAAAAATATATATGATGTTGGTCCTACAATATAATATATGGTAGTTTATATAGTCGTCTGATGACTAGTCGGTTTTGAATAGATTGACTCATTGACATACATATGTAGGGAATTGATGGTTGGTCCTACAATATAATATATGGTAGTTTATATAGTCGTTTCATGACTAGTCGGTTTTGAATAGATTGACTCATTGACATACATATGTAGGGGATTGATAGGGCCTTTCATTCAATTTTTCAAGCCATCCAAATTAAGTAGATTTGATCTTGTCAAAATTGAGGGTTACAGTTGTGACGAGATGATATTAAATGTGAAAGATTCGATTGGCATGAAAAAAAGGGAGAATATTTTAAGTCGTCAGTGTAATTACTGTGAACTTGTCCAAAACTAAATCAACTTTAGGTCGTCACTCCATGGCATCCATGCAGTGTTTGAAATATATTCAATGCCTTCATGTACGTCTCAAACGTTGATTCCTTCCATGCCACCCCAATTAATAAACAGTCTAAATCTCATGAATTCTTCATATTCCCATGGTGGTAAGCAAGTCATGAATTCACATGCAATCACAATTTATTTACTAAATCATGTCTACATTGAACGATCGATTTTCTATTTGTTTTTATTTTATTATTTTAATTAAAGTAGAAAGAAACTAAATAATAAATAAATTTGTATGTGGAGTGATAGAGCTAAGGGTTGGCTAAGCCAACTATATATAGCTATAGGTAACATTTTCTGATACTAAGAAGAAATTTATGTATTCATTCCAAAATTAGAGGAGTAATTCAAATCCTTATAAACCACTAGCAAGGTCCTCACATTTTCAATGTGAAATTTGTGTAATATCAAATTAAGATACCAAGTTAAAAAGTAGTATATAGACTATAATTAAGATATATAATTATAATTAATTAATTTTTAAA